>JACDJE010000375.1:607965-624993 GCA_016647715.1 Pavo muticus
CCCCCCAGTAAATGCACGTTTTCATACCTGTTTGAAAATAAGCCAGACAGAAAAGTCTCCAGCTTCAGCAAAGTCTACCAACTACACACCATGTCAGTGCTTTCTTTTCCCCTTAGTTGGAAGGACTGGTTCCAGGATTGCTACCAAAGCACGAAATGATGCAGCGAGGCCTGATGAAAGTTACACTGACCTTGAGACTGTTGTTGTAGCAATTAAACAGAGCAGTCTTGTAACAAGAGATTTTCCTCCCTCACAAGGAAGTGCTGGGGACAGACACTGCCTGTGGCTGTGGGCACACACAGATGCTGTCTGTCGTCTGAATTCCCACCAAGCTGAAGGCTGCTCTGAAGCAGTCCTGGAATACTTTGTCACTTCCCACTCAGGGATTACCATAATTCAGGAACTTTCTGTTGCTTTTACACATCTGGATTTTATAAAGGTGCAGCAACGCATCTCATTTTGGGAGCCACGTCAGCACCTATCCATTTTAATTGCTAAGAAAGATTTCCTGGTTGTCTTTACAGACACCAAACCAGGAAGGGGGTATTAAGCAATCAAAAAAAGTATCAGACACTTAATTACTTCAGCGCTGCAATTCTGAGAGCTCTGCTGAGATTACAGTCCATACAGAGCGCTGGGATCACCCTGACCCCGCTGCGTAACCCCAATGTCTGTCTCTGGTCCCACAGCACCCAGTGTGGGGCAGCCCTGTGCCACCAAAGTGCATCATGGCGCCCGACCCACGGCAGCTGTATCACAAGGGATGTGCAGCCACAGCACCGCCAGGGAATGCAGCGCTGAGGGCACAGAGCAATTTTGCATATAACAGTCCGTAAGCAATTATAACAGCCAGCTCACCTACAAGTCAAAAGCATGCAGAAAGCTTCCTCCGGAGCCTGACAGAAACTCTTGTAAGCACTAGATGATACTGAACACAAACCTCACCGTCTCTAAATGACACACACGCACACACAGGAACTCCGGTTCTTTTCAAGAACACTGAAGCCCTACGAAAAGGCACACGCAAACTTCTTGTGCTAATGCAGCCCCTTGCCACCCACACCCTTTGGGATCTGGCAGGTGCTGCTGCTGGAGGAGCTTGCATTTGGAGTCTTCATCTCTGAACGCCTCAGTTTTACCAGCCGCACCGCACGTGGCCGCTCCTTTTTATTTTCCTCTGAATCACAGACCTAAATAACTACCTCGAAAATCAAATCTAGATACATAAAAGAAAAGTAAAGCCACTTCAGTATGTCGCTATGCCACCTCGATGGCTGCACCCATAGGTTAAAGCGAAGCCCTTTGGTGGCCCCTACCGGAGCGCCGCTGCGGGCCCCCCCCCCGCGCTGCCCAGCTGCCGCGTCCAACGCCAGCGGCACCCCGAGAGCAGGAAGTTACTTAGAGATTCCAGAGAGGAGCGACACTTAGGAAGACGCACCGGGGGAACGAAGGTTTTCAGATAACCCGTGTGATCCTTCTGTACGCGAACAGCACGTACTTTCTCGCCCTGAAAGAACACAAAGAGGGAACAGGTCTGAAGCAGGGGGTCAGAGAGCGGCCAGCCGGCGCCGGCGGCTCAGCCGGACAGCGCGAGCACAACGCACGGCGGCCGCAGCACCGCCCCCGGCCCGATGCGCGGGGCCGGCTCCCGAAGCCGCCCGCTCCTTTGTTTCACAGCTCCGCTAACTCGAAACTTCCCCTGACCCAGTTAGCCGCAGCCCAAGGCACGGCTGGAATCCGCTCAGGATGTGCCAACAGAAAGACCGGAGGAATTTCGCCTAAAACAAAGGCGGCCCCAAACCCGCCGTCGCGCCTCGGCGCCTACCGGGTCCCGCCCCTGCGGAGGGGAACGAGACCGGGTAAACAAAATCCTCGATTCATCCAAGGCACCGCCGGCGCTTCCCACATCGTATCGCGCTCTCCCGGGAAGTACTTAGCACGGAAAAAGTCACCGAGAACCGCATAATCCTGTTAGCGACGAGCCCCTCCCCGTCCGCCCCAGGTGCGCGCCCCGCTCCCGCCGACGAAGAGGGGGAAGGGGGACCGGAGCCGCACCTGCCCCCGGGGCTACTCGCCTGCTGACGGAGCTCGCCCAGGGAAGGCGTCCCGCCGGCCCGCAGCGGGCTGCAGATAGCCAGGGCTCGGCTGCGGCCGCTCCTGCCCCGCCGCGCTGCCGAGTCGGGCGATTTCCTGCCGGGGAGAGGGCGGGGGCAGAGCGGGGCGGGCTCCCGGGGCAGGTGCCGGCCTCGCCCCGAGGTGGGGCGGCGGGGACGGGACGGGACGGGACGGGGCGGGCAGCGCAGCACAGCACAGCAGGAGCGCTGTCCCGCCCCGTCCGCCCGGTGCTTCAGGCTGGAATTCGGTCGGGATCAGCTTTCTGCCGTCCTGCAGCTGAAAGGAGGAGGAAGGCGAAACCAAACAGCCCGAACAAGATTCTTTGGAGTCGCGTTTCTCCTGCGTGTCACTAAGAATCCCTTATCTCCTCTCGCCATGAGAGCTTCTCTAAAATTAATCTGTGAAACAGAACCGGCTCGGAAGCCCCCTGGCACCGCGCCATTCGCCCTTCCTCAAGGGCAGGTGGTTTTTGCTAAATATTTCGGATTCCCGGAGCATTCCGCACTCGCTCAGACCTCGTTTCCTTCTCGCTAGGTTTGTTTGCACAAGGAGCCTCAGGCAGAAACCGAGATAAGGAAAGGTAAACACTGCTCCTGGCCCAGGCGCTGGACTTTGGAAGGAGGCAGGAGGGGCAGAGAGAGCCCATTTTATTGACAGCACGTTGAGACTGGATTCAAATGTTATTTATTTTCAAAAGGCAAACTGGTAGCTGTAGTTAATAATTAACGTGCCTGTGCATACAGCAGTCTTTAAGCGACCACAGCACTCTAAATGCTCTAAACAGCAAAAACAAATAAGGAAAAGGGCCTAATTGAGCAACTCGATGCTTTGTCAGCTCTTGAGAGGCTCTGCCATCAGTAATACCACAGCAGCCCAAATCAAGGCGTTAAGAAGTGGAAACGTGGCTTGACGCCCAGGCACACCAGATTATTTGCTTTACGCCGTGTCGGGTGTCTTTTTTCCTTAATGAATATTTTAAATCTTCGCCTGTTCCTTCTCTGAATGTTTTCCTGTTCTGAAGCTACTCTGGCAACGCTGGCTGTATGATGCTCAGTGCTGGTACGCTCTAAAGAGGAGCAATGCTTAGTATGTTCCTTTCTATTTTTTAGAAGAACAGCAGAGAACACAGGTGGCTGACAGAGGAACCTGCATCTGGAAGCAAACAATGCTCATGGAATTACTCACTGTAATACCTATCACTTGGTATAGTTACAAGAACAGTATTATTTTAACAATGAGCAAACTGGAGAGAGCAGCAGCAGGTCTGTATGGCTCGTGCCAACAAATCTGTTCTTTCCTGATCTAAACTTTGTCTGCCATCCCTTAACCTGGACTCCAGAAGAGGTTTGGAATCAACAACTCTTGAAAAAAAATGCATTTGTTCACAGCTCTGTTCCTTCTGACCCCAGGGAGAAGCACCTACCTCCTCCACGAATCTTGTCTTTACTTCAAGATGGCCAACAGTACAGTTTACATTAACGACAGTTAGGGATAGAGAGAGACATAACTCCAAACAACTTTTTCTTATCTTTCAATGGAAGTTAAAAAGACTCAACAGCAACAGGGACCGGAACATCTGCTCGATTAGGTAAAACTGTAAAATAATAGCGTTAAACTAATGTGAATAGTGGTGTGCAGTGTGAAATTAAAATGCCATCCCCAAAGGTGCCACAACACGACATATCTTGCCCCTGGTCTCCCCTGTGTCCTGCCAGCACCAACAGCCGTTGGGCACAGCTAATCTCTTCCTGATTGTCTTCCACCCCTCCCATGCTTCCTTCTTTATTTTCAGTGTTCTTCTAAGTATTTTGGCAGGCCTCTGCCTTCCTCCCTCGCATTCCAGCACTGGTTAGTACAACGATGGAGTTCAACCACTAACCTGAAGCTGACAGTAATTAAACATGATTTCCACCCCCCATTTCCCATCCCCTACTCACCTATGAGTTCTTCAGAACACGTCTATGTCCCAATTCTCAAGATGCTAAAGGACTTCAGGAATGTTAAGAACAAGACAAGACGAGTTAACATACGGAACAACCGTGCAGACAGGAGATAATATTGCTTAAGAGTTACCACAAGCAGAAAGGAAACTGAAACAAGAAACACCAGCCAAGCATTTAGGCACGTAACTCATGTTACAACCACCACAGATGGAAAGCAGTTGTGGTACACTAAGCTCCACTACCTGAATCTATGAGGATTTCTAGAGGACTTGCTGGTACACAGGAAACAATTTTAGCAAGGCTAGAAACGCTGAGATGTTCAGGCTGTAGGACAGGGGCAAACACTATCATCAACTGCAGAAAGGGTGATGAGCTGTTGAAGAAAACTCTGATACACCTTAAAAAAAAACAAGAACAAAAAAACCCCCCTCCCTTTCTCTTGAGTATTCATTATAATTTCAGATGCCAATATTTGTCTTTCAAAAGCACTTTACATGTTTTCCTCTACTGAGGACAGAGCAACCGTTCTGTGGGGAAAAAGCCACCAGAAATGCAATTATTCTTATTAACTGTCCATAAGGAGTAACAGAGGATTTTCCTTCAGGTCTTCCTTTTCAGAGAAGTGAAGAAACAATTGACATGATCTCAGGTTTGTAACTGTGGAGCAATCAGTTAACGTAGGTAATTTACAGAAGTAAAAAAATACTACGGAAGACTTATTTGTCTTGGGGCAATATGAGAAGTCTGACATCAGGATTAGAACTCCTCCCATGCCTTCACTCGCAGGCACGATGGCTGTTTGAGGCCTTGCCCTTACTTAGAATTCCATACCAGTATTAGAGCAGGAATGAGTCATGTCCTATGATTCATTTTGTATACGTGGATAAGAATCCCTCCTCCTATCTCGCTGATGCTATTCATCTTTCCCAGTTAGATTAAATCACATTGTTAGTCAGCTAGCTAAAACCAGGAAACAGTTTGCATAAATAGCAGTAGCGCTACAGGAGAAGGGGGAGGCATTTCAAACGCGAAAGCTAAAGTGCTCTTCGAAAAGCCACCCTGGCTAGCCAAGTCCTGAACAGAATATTAGAGTAAGCATTTTAAGAAACGCTAGTAATTCGGCATAATATGCTCAACTGTGGTCTTTATCATCACACATGGAAATAACACCACAACACAATGAAGTCTACACGCAACTTTATTTTGGTGTGAGCAACTGTATAAGAAGAGAGAGCTCCAAGGTGACCTGATAGCAGCCTTTTGGTATCTCAAGGGGGGCTACAGGAAAGGGGGGGACAGACTCTTTAGCAGGGTCTGTGGTGACAGAACAAGGGGAAGTGGCTTCAAGCTTAAAGAGGGTAGGTTCAGGTTGGATATAAGGAAAAAGTCTTTTACAGTGAGGCAGAAAGGCACTGGAACAGCTTGCCTAGAGATGTGGTTGATGCTCTGTCCCTGGAGACCTTCAAGGCCAGGCTGGATCAAACTCCGATGCAACATGATGTAGCTGTGTGCGTCCCTGTTCACTGCAGGGGAGTGGGACTAGACAGCCTTTAAAGGTCCCTTCTACCTCTGGGGACTCTATGATGATGAAAGGGCACGGAGAATGAACCTCAAAATATGAATCAGATACACGTTGATGGGTAAGCTGCATGCAAATTACTTAGGAAAGTAGTTTTTTGAAACGACGATCAAAAAACAATTAGACAAGTTATATGTGATCAGGCAAAGGAAGAACCAGGAGGACACATCCCTGACTCTCACACTGGGCAATGAGCTTCTATCCAGGTTTGTCTAAATAGCTTTTTCAACTACTAGGAGACTCACCAGAATCACTTTCCATGCGCTGTATTTTTTTTTACGTTTTAAATTCAAATAGCACAAAGACGTCCTGTTGTAGCTTTCGTTTGGGAAGAAAAAATCTTACATACCAGTTGCAAGTCATTCAGTAGTTTCTATTCCAGATAATACTGGCCTTTTCCTATTTTGATTTAAAAACCACGTGTAACAGGTTGCACAATTCACACGATCACAGTCTGCACAATCGATCATGACCACGTTCCAAGGAAATGGTACTCTCTATTTAATTCGTGGTGGGAAATAGTGGGTAACGACATACACTTCAAATGCAAGTACAGGGCAATGATGCTATCTAAAATTAATCACACCTGTAAAATTCTAGCTAGCCAAAAGCATCAGGACAAGCTAATCAGAAGTGTCAGAATGAGCAAGAGAAAAATACTTGCACTGAAACATCCTACACCATATACTTATAATACAGTGAAAAAATATTTTATGTTATCTCAGTAATTAGTCAACAACTGTGCTCCCATTTTAAAGGCAATTAAAAATAGTCAGTGGCAATAATGCAAGACTGCAAGTGTTAAAGCATTCTCAAGGTTCAAAATGTGTAAAAACTTTTAAATGCTTCTATGTTGTATCATGGTGAAAATCCAAGCCCACTTACTTAAGAAACGCAGCAATGCAAATTTTTGCTAGCGTGGCACAATCTCCATTTACCAACTAAAACACAGGCAATAAATTACATCTTTTTGCTCTACAAAGAGTAGAAACAGGTAGGAAAAAATCACAGGAAGAGAATAAAGTATTGGCAGAGAGACTGCTGCACAGCTTAAACACCGCACACCAGCCTTTTTGAGTCATGTGATGCTTACACACAGACCTGTAGGTAACTTAGCTCAGAAAAATATCCCAATGTCAAAGAATCTGGAACTAGGAGAAGAGAGCAAATTCTGCAATACTGAGAGAAAAATTACATCCATCTTGCAAAACCAAAAGTTCTCCTCTGCCACAGTCATTTTCTTTATGACACGTTCAATTTGACTCCCCTGCATTATTTACCTGCAGTAACACTAAAACCTTATCAATAGCTGCAAATTTTAATACAGTGCATCACAGTACCATGCCTTACATCATTGTGATTCACAGACGTATCTTGTTTTGGGTTAATATCTCACCAAAAAATCTGGCTTTTGTGCACTGGTCAGAGGTCACCCAACGCCAGTCCTTACATCCAAACAGGACCGCAGCTGATTTCAGCAGTAAGAAAGTAGAAAATGCGGCGATGGGAATGAGTGGACATCTCATCTACCTGTACCGCACGGATACACATTTAAGCTGCATCAGAGAAACCCAAAGACTGAGCACTACAGAAAAAACACATTATTTTCATATTGCTGCACATAGTGACATCAAGAAAACAACAACAGAAATAAGCTCAGGTACTCAGAAACCAAGGAAGCGCTGGTGGTTAAAGTCTTTAAACTTCCATGAGGTAGCACATCATCAAGTATCTTCTTTTCCAGAATATATTAAGCAGGATAAATCCAATTTAGTTTTTAATGCTGCTGAAAATTCTTTCGATAGTAGTTCATGAAGGGATACTCTATCATGAGAATACACCCAATTCCGTCCAGTCCAGTCATAGCGCTTGGGCCCACTGGAAAGCAAAACAGATGCTGTGAGTACAGGTTATTCACAGGGAAATGCTGGAGGCATGCATTTATAATGTAACCCAGAAAGTGCCCAGAAAGAGCGTGAAGACAGACATGCAGGCCGTGTAGGGAAGCAGAGCAGAAAAGGCCAGAGCTGCCAGGAACTGCTGTGCCATCTCAGAGACTTGTGTGAAAGGTGGCAAGATGTAGCAGTTACTCCAAGCGGACACAAGCTCCTGTCCTTCTTGCTTTTGGCACCAGTCTCCCCCATTTCCTCCATCACCCACCTAATTCTCTCATACACAACTATCATTAAGGGATGTTTGTGTGAGGCTAAATTAATGCTGTTGATTAGCTGCTACAGCAGTTACCTGCAGATAACTTAAAGACGGCAGAACACATACTGCCATTCTCACTCACTTTTTGGATTCAATAAAAGAATTTACCATCTGAATGCAAACATGTACTGCCATATGGGAGTTCTGCATTAAAAATCTGTTTTTCTCTCTGCTAGTATATAGAGGTTGGCTTGATTCTTCATTCTTGCGTTAAGTGTCAAGAAAATAATAACCAGAACACCTTGGTTCCATTACAGACCTTTGTAGGCACCTAACTGTCCACATCTGAAACAGGAGCAATGACTGAAAGGTGCTCACTACCTCTAGCAACAGCTACAGAAGCTAAAAGAACAGAAGGAAATGCAATGTTCAGCAGGGATAAATAGGTGAACCACCACTCTTATGCCTGGACTTGAGCTCACAGATAGGACAGAGCACCTCAGAACTCAGACAACCTGCACACAGGGTCTGCTAGCTGGCAGACTGTCCTATGAACACACAGGAGCAATCTGCAGTCTCTCTTCAAACGTAAAAAAAAAATCAATCTGAACCTCCCTGAAACACCCTGAAGCATTCACAGTATTTAAGTGAATTTTTAGACCACTAACCAAGCTACAAGAAGTAATAAATGACTTCCACTGCTATCTGACTTGCTGTATGTGAACGGGGGGAGCTGCTTTGTCTTTGCAGCATTACCATGTATTCACACTGTCTTACACCCAGAAATGTTACTTGGTAAATATTAGTGACAAGAATTAGCAATGAAGCACCGCCACAGTTCTCTGAATCTCCAAAATACTGCAGAAATACAATGTTTTCATTTACATTTATAATTTAGGCAGGGATCTTGTGAGCTCCACAAATACTTACAAAGGCTAAATACGATATTCTCACACAAAGCCTGCATGCATTTTTAAAGAATACGAGCTACCATATCACCTGAAGGTATTACTAAAAGATGCCGTGTAAGGTTCAAAAGTCTTTCCAGTCAAAGGAGTTACCTCAAATTACTGCAGTTGCACTGGTGCCAGATTACACAAACACTTTGTATCTTCTCAGTTTGTCAACAAAATTAGGCTGTAGACAAACAAGTTCACTTGGGTGTACTGACACATGACGACAACATGCGCAACAATATTAAAGAAAATTTCACTATGTAATCAGTGAAGGAAGCACAAAAAGGAACACTTGCTGATGAATCATTTTTCACAACGGACGCTGAAAAATGCCATCTGAGAATGTTCAGGTTTCTCTTTTATGTCTTTTCAATACTGGCACAATTAAAAATGCTAGAACTTTGGCACATGCTCACAAATGCCACATTCCGGCGCTTGGATGTCTTAGCTGAGATTTGGCTCCAGGTAGGTAACAGATCTCTGAATCCTGGCTTCCGTAA
This sequence comes from Pavo muticus, assembly GCA_016647715.1. Taxonomy (NCBI): domain Eukaryota; kingdom Metazoa; phylum Chordata; class Aves; order Galliformes; family Phasianidae; genus Pavo; species Pavo muticus. Next base: position 617,210 of record JACDJE010000375.1, read on the forward strand.
GTAGATGAAAACCACCCAGGCTCAGGAATTTTGCTTTGTGCAAAATACACGGAATGAATGAATGAACGAATGGTGACACACAGCCTGCGTCTGTCTGAAGGATAAGCTTGCTAGGCCAGCGCCTTAAAAAGTCACGTACTTGTTGGAAAGTTATTCAAAGTTATTTAATTTATAAAAAAAATAAAAGGGCTCTGGGATTGGAGAGGAGTTATCAGTAGAGAAAGATGATTCACATAATAAGCTGTGCACCAACCAGTACCTAAGTTCAATACAGCAAAGTTAGAATTTTCTTCAGGCAGATTTCACTTCTATTAAAATTGTTTCTCTTGAAATCTTTTTTTTTTCCCCTTTTTTCTCCTAAGCAAGCCTTCTACAACATTCAGCTACTGCAAAACTATTCCCAGTTTTGCAATTAATACATTCTCTACGAACAGGCTTCAAGAAGTACGCCTGCACAGTTACTGGGCATGCTCATAGTTTCCAGCTAGCTGGTTCCTTCACCGGTGACAGCCACCGACTCCGTGTGTGCTCTCTGCAGAACGGTGGCAGAGGACACCGCTTTTTGGAAGGGGAGCCAGCTATAATATTTTCCCCACATATCTGGCTGCCCTCCCAGGTGAAACCAGCTAGGAAAACTAAATGGATCAAAACACAGCATTAGAGAAGGCAGAGGGAACAGCCAAGACTCCCATAAAGTGCAGAAGCTTGACAAAAACAACCGAGTGGGAGAGCACATAAAGCAGGAAATCCCACAGGCTGAAAGGGGAAGGAGCCATCCTGTCTACATAAAAAGAGCAGCTTAGATTATAACACCACCATCTCTCTTTTTCCAACAGTACCTTGTTGTGCTTTTTTAAATCATGGCTGGCTTGTTGGGTTTTTGGTTTTTTTTTTTTGTTGTGGTTGGGTTTTTTGTTGTTGTTGTTTGTTTTTTTTTTCCTCCTATTAGTAGGTTATGCTCTTGAGATATTGGTTTTGGACTGGAACAGCACATGAAACTCTGTGTTACACATTTCCTCGATTAACTCAGGCATATCAGTATACTACACCACGCCACAAACCTCTGTAACAAATTCCTAAGAAACATCTAGATTAAATCATGCTTAGAGCATACATTAAGGAACGGGGCTATTTGTGGCGTTAGATAATCCAATCCACTCAATGCTAAGAAAAAGGGGAAGTACATTTCCACCCAGTCTTCAGGCGTGACGTACCTTACATGTAACTTACCTGGTGGGTGAGGACAGCCAAATCTGCCGGTTTGGTGTTTGCTTATTGATGACATATGTTCCCATGTCTCCACCTAATTTAACTGTTAAAACTCCACTCTTGAATCACAAAGAAAATAGGTGGAAATTTAAGTTTGTAACCTGCTACTTGATGAGAAATACATCACTGCAGTAAATAAACAATAACTCACACATCTGCACCACACTCCCAATTATCTTCCAGGTAACAAGAGCTTGGAAGAATTAATGTTATGAATAAACAACATGTGCTAATCTTTAAGACAACCTGAATATTTTTGAGCCTGACCTAGACTTCAAACCTTCTGGTTACTTTGATTTAGTGTGTTTGCACCATTCGCAATAGCACTACTAAGAGAATACATTTGAGCTCTGACCTGTGATCTTGGAAGAGCTGGCAGCTTGTTTTGGAAAGGCTGAAACGTGGCTCAAAACCAACCTTTTCTATGCATGAGCTGGTGTGGTTCAGAGCCAACGATCCTTCTGTGTTGAGACTGAATTCCCGAGACACCCAATTTCACTTCACTTCTCTTTGACTGTAACAGTTCCCAAGAGACTAAACACAACTCTTTACTCCAATAATTCTGATGAAGTGCCCAGATCCTGAATCACACCTTAAAAATGTTCCCCTTCTGAACTCCAGAAGGCCTGTTTTCTTTCAGGTGTGCCAGTGTTAGACCACGATCTTAGCAAGCATTTCTGTTCTCCTTCTTACGCACATTTCTAAGTGGCAACATGATTCACCTTTCTGACATCTTCTCAAGCATATACAGAAGAGGAGCTGACAAAAACGTTTATGTCCTAACTTGAAACAAAAAAAGCCCACCCACTATTTGGACACAAATTAACTGACAAGTGATCTGAATTTACGCTGGTCAAAAATTCCACCTTTACAGACTGTAATTTGATGATTTGGGTAGAAAAGCCAGCCATATTTAATCTACAGTTTCTCAAATACTTCACAACCCACAGCACAAGAAAGCTTCTTTAATGGATCTACATGTTTTACACCTTAAAATGTATTACTAGAGCTATTCTTACTTCTAATGCTACTACCTATGTATAAACAATTACCTGTGGGAAAAATCATTTTCAACTCTATTGCCTCCCCATCTTACTTTGTAGCATACAGCAGCTTAGTGCCTTCTTCTCCTACAGAGTAATTCAATGTTCCTGATCTCCCGCGTATCTTGAGAATTATCAGCAATGAAATAATACTCTGAAGGTCTGAATTTTTTATTCCAATCCCCGTGCTCTTCTTGTGCTTGATAATACCTCTACAGGCGTGAGCAATAATATATACATAAAGGCATGGCTGGTTACTGCAGCCATCAGTTTGCCCAGCCAGTTATATTAACTGGAAATTGCTTTAGAAGTGCAAGAATAGGTGACTTCTCTGCTCATCACGAACTCAATGTTTTCTGTATCTCAGCAGTCTTAGATCTGTAGAGATAGAGCAGAATAAGAGCACACGGGGGATAATTAGCCCTGAATACGGCTTCAATCGCCTCAGCATTCTTCTGCAGGCTCCTTAGTGCCATATATTAAGTATTCAGCACAGTATTAAGCTGTGTACTACAAACGCACTGTAAGCAAATATTTTTCCAAGGAATTAACATTTTTTACCAGTGCTTATAGCATGTGTCTGCTGCTGGAGAGTGCTGTTGCTCTGTCACTGCAAATTAAATAAAAGTCAGCTTCTGTTGCTGGGTTTAGAACTTTGAATCATGTATTTTGCAATACTTTTGAAACGCTAGAAAACACAACTTGAGTTTTTAGGAACCTAAAATACAATATATTTGAATTGTTTCAATACTCTTACATGTATTTTGTACTACTATAGGAAAGTTTGTAACCTCCTGGTAAAACATACACATTCATCAAAAGAGACTCTCCTCACCCCCTCCCTGGATTCGAGGTCACAAACTGCGTGAGGAACTGAAGTTCCTAAGAACTCACACACGGGCACCAGACGACCTTTCTCACTCTTGCCACCTCGTGGCATGCTACAGTACTGGTCTTGCTTGTCTGAAACGACCCTCGGTAGATTTAAGGGTACTTCACTGAAGCTTTTAAGATGATACGTCATCATACAGCCTATGCTACAAAAGATTACTTACAAAAATTAGGATGGAAGTAAAAATAACTCCACAGAGACTCACAGGGAGTGAACGTCAAGCACAAAGCACTCCCCAGTGCCTGAAGATAAAATCAGGGCAGAAAAATGACTCACGATTCTCATGTAGCGAAGTGTTTAAAAACACTGAAGAGGTTGATGATAATCTTTTTGCTCATTTTTGTCTGATATGCCAAAACTAGCTAAATAGTGACGGTTAAGCTATTCACCAGAAATTAGCCATGATATTATTGCATACTTGATTAAACCAACAAATAATACTTGCTAAGTGCATCAATGGCATCTAACTAACAATATTTCTACCCCAGCTATGCAAAACAAACAACGAACATTAGGATGACACAGTTACAGAGAAACAAACTACAGGGCTGGTCTGCTTGTTCTGCACAGCGCAACCCACTGCACGTGGCCCAACATCCCCGGCATAGAGCCCTGACTGATGGGGCTTGTGGACAGCAACCTCCAAGTGGTAAGACATGAACTGACAGCAGCAGTTTTGCAAAATAGGTAAAACACGTCAAAGGGAAGACCTGTGTTGCAGCTGTCAGTGCAGGGAGAAATGCAGTCTCCTCCAAGTCACGCAGAAGCTGTAAGATATAGTCCATTTCAGGAATCTTACATAAAACTGATAAACTCCTTAAAGAAACACAGTGGCATTTCTAAACAGCCTGTCACCTCTGTAAAAGAATTTGAGTGGGTGACCTACTGTAGGCTCCAACTGTCAGGCTATCAGCTACCCTGCGTGCCATCGGACCGTAGCCTTCCCACTGTGGCAGACTCACTTCTCGTTTTTGCATCATCTGTTGCTCCTCTCCAGCACCGCCAGGTCAAATGCACGCTGTAATGCCTGGCTGAGACCAACGCTCCCTCTCAGTACTCAGGGCGATCACACAAACTGCCCCACCAGTAACGTACAGTGATGCACGTGCACTGTGCCATGTAGGTCTGCCCTAGCATTTACCTTGAGGGAACTGACTGATGATGTCTGAGGTCAACGTGAGTTTGGAAAAATTTAGAGAGAATGAGAAATCAGTCTCCTTCTCCTCTCAGTATAGGATAATAGATGAGCCCACGTCTTTTTTTCTACAGGCTAAACTGTCTTTAAATCTTCAAATTATATGAGAACACAAGCTACTTCTTACCAAAAGACATATTTTTAGCAGTAAAGCTGTGGAAAAAAAATAAAAATAAAAGATATTTTAACAGCTGGTCCTAAGGTGACTAGTGTAAAATTCTCTTCTGAAGTAAAAAAACATAAAAATCTACTGGAATTAGAATGGCTAACACGATCTTTAAAACATACCCCTAAAGAGACATCATAATCTTCTGGGGTAAAAGGCTTATCTGTGAGGTCCTCAAAGAAATCTGCCAAGGAGTCCAATGTTTCTTCAGCCAGTTTTTCGTAAGTGGTCTCATCTAAAGAGCTACAAATAACACACAGTCACACAATCAGGAGGGAGGAAAACACGGAAGGTGGTACATTATTACTGTGTTTATCACAGGGAAAATATCAATATTGTCTCACAGCTAGCATTTCCTCTAAGGACACAAACAGTCATCTTCCTTATGGTAGCGGAGGTTACAGTGCGCCTTACATGTGGAGGTGGACTTTTAATACCTGGGTAGCAGATATAACTATATCTGCTATAACTAAACTGTAAGTAAAGATTGCGTACCCAGTTTTATAGATATCATGGCCCCTAAGTATTAAGGAGACAGACCCAGACTTCAAAATACATCTTCTTATGAAAATGCCACGCAAGAAGCACTGTTTGAAGCTCCACAAATAGATTCAAGCACCTCCTGTTGAGGCACATACGCCATTTGACAGTAAGGAATTAAATGCAGCTACAAGCAGAGCTTTAGAAACATCAATGTCAAACGCTATGTCTACATGCAGCGTTACATTTCTCAACTGGGATCAGCAATGCAATCCAGGAGCAGGACATCATTTACAGTGTGCATATGAACTAATCCTTTTACAATTACCTCCTTCAGAGAGTCTCAAAGCACCTTTGTAGCCAATAATTAAGGTTTACAACACTTGTGAGACAGCTTCTGTTATCCTCTTTAAGAAGTAAAAGAAGTGAGAACAAAGTCTAAATAATTTTAATTAACCAAATGTAACCAAATCACCTACGTTCTTCTATCCATAGCAGCATCATTTTTAACTGAGTGTGTAGGTGGGAATCTCCAGCAACAGACAACTGGGTGAAACCATGTATTCTGCTAATGGGTGCGGCAAAACAGCTGTTACAATGAACCAGGTGACTCAGTATCTTTCAACTGACTAGAATGTTTTGCTTTCTTTTTCTTTCAGTTTCTTGTAAGCCAACTGCCAAAACACACTGCACATCGCTTGAGTCACGGATGCCCCAGGAACACCTATGGGTGTGGAGAACTGAGGGCCTTAGGATCAGGACTCATGCACCAATTCTCGATGCAACTCAGGCACTCCAGGTAAGGGCTGTTCCAGGCGCCTAGCAGCATTCCCTGGGCCTCTAACTGCTGCACGGTATGAGAAGAGATCTCTCACAAGCACCACGTCGTGCCCTGCCACTGCACGTCAGCAATTCCACATTCCCCGCTTATGTTATTTCTCAGTGGTGACAGGACGAGGGGAAATGGCCTCAAGTTGCAGGGGAGGTTTAGGTTGGATATCAGGAGACACTTCTTTACAGAAAGGGTTGTTAAGCAGTGGAATAGGCTCCCCAGGGAGGTGGTTGAGTCACCATCCCTGGATGTGTTTAAAAACCGTTTGGATGTGGTGCTCAGGGACATGATTTAGCGGAGGGTTGTTAGAGCTAGGGTAGCATGGTTAGATGGTGGTTGGACTCGATGATCTTTAAGGTCTTTTCCAACCTGAGCAATTCTATGAATCTACGTGAAATGCTGAGTTGCCTGTGCTTAGGCACAAGTTATTTCCCATGTAACTTCCCAAACTCACACCAAATGATTCTCCCTAGAACTACACTTCTCCTGTTCATGGCCATTGCTTGTTACATTAGTTTGACAGCCCTACCAGCCTACCAGTTGTTTAAAGATGTACGTATTTTCATACGAACAGAAGCATTCCCAGAATATCCTCAGAACGAAATTTACCTTTTGTCATTCAGAGTTCCTGTACTTCTTAAATTCATGAAGTGAACAGTACTGCTCTTCACCTCTGAAGCATATTGCAATTGCTGTTGAAAATAAATTAAAGGGAATTAAAAGATAAAACGTGAAGACCATGAACCATTGGTCACAAAGATCAAACAGCTCTTTGAAGACTTTCTGTCTCCACATTAAACATTCGTATTTTGTATTACAGAGCTACTGCAGGAAGAATTACACAGAGGGAATCCCTCAGTGACCCAGGCAGACTGTAGCACTCTCATCCTGTTACAATCACACAATGGAGAACCAGGAAAGAGAAGAACTATTTCCTCTTGCTCTAACATAGAATTACCGTGCAGGCTCTGACAAGTGGTTTAGGTTAAAATTTCTGTAAGTACCCGCTATTCAGACTATCAGCAGTTTGGGTCCCTCTGCTAGAAGCCATGAGGGCATCCAACTGAAACAAGCAGAAGCTCCTACACAAGTTGTGGGCTAACTCTCACCTCCTTCCACAGCTCAAATTCTCTTCTCTACAAGATGCTTCACTGTGATTTCTCTCCTGCTTTTTAAAAGCGTAAAAGCTTTAATGACCAGACTGGAATGGCAGAAAAGCTCAACCAGCGCGTGGGCAGCATGAAAGAGAGATACAGGCACAGCCCCTTTCTTTGAAGGGAAGGGACACACCTGCACAGGGATCACCTCCGCCGTCCATCAGGCAATGAGGACGGCACGCCCACTGCCAGGTACTCCTCAGCCCAGGCCATGACAGTACTTCTTTCTGGGTGACCTGGTGACTCTGTGTGCACACACAAGCTACCGAAAGCCATCAGAACGTGCAGAAAAGCAGATGGCATTGTAAAAGGCACATGACAGCATCTCTTCGTGTTCACAGAAAGGAAAACGGCAAACCTCTCTGCTCGGTTCGGTTCTATCCTGCGGGGCTGCGGAGGCATTGCCACTTCCAGGCCGCGAGCCCGGCACGGAGCACGGAGAACAGAACCGCCCCGTGCCACCGCAACCCCGAACGCCGATAAAATACACACGGACACTTCCGCGTTTTCGACACTCTTTGAGTCAAAAGCCACGGGGCCACGCCCGCCCGCAGGGTCAGGCCACGAGGCCGCGGCTTCATCGCTGTTCGCACTCCCAACGGCTGCAGAGCGGCTGCACTCGGTGCCATTGGAGGCTGCCAGCAGCCCCGGCCTATCGGAGAGGCGGGCCCGGCGAGGTCTCGGCTGGCCCCGTGCCGGAGTGACCGCAGGGGCTGAGGAAGCGCCCGGCCCGGCGCCGCGCCCTCCCCG
>JACDJE010000375.1:625182-728242 GCA_016647715.1 Pavo muticus
GCACGCACGGCAGCGGCCGCCCCCAGCCTCCACATGCCGCCCCTCTTGCTACGGAAGAGGCTGGGCAGGCGCCGGCACCGCGCAGCCGCTACCGCCCTCCGCCGGCGCCAGCGAGCAGCGCCGGGCCGGGCTGCGGGCCTGGCGGGTGGCGGGCGTGTGCCGCGGCCGGGATTTGAGCGCAGCGGATCGCTCGGGCAGAGCGCGGGAAGCCGGGACACGATCCCGCCGTGCAGCGCCCCCAGCGCGGGTAGCGAACGAACGGGGCGGTCCGAGCTGCAGAGCGCTCCCAAGCGTCAGGTGTGTGGCGGTCGCAGACAGTGCGCACAGCGTTCTGAGGTAGTTAAACGGAAAAGATAAAGGCGACTCGAAGGGAGCGGTAGGAATCGCTGAAGACATGGGAGATAGGAGTTAATTCTGAACTGCAAGCTTTTAAAAGAGCGCATTTTCTGTGGGAACAGAAAAGCTTCAGATCTTTCCAGGGGGCGGGGCTAAATACTGAGGTAAGGCTGATGAACAACTTTTATCAGACCCAAGAATACACTCGTAAAGCAGTTTCTTTTTCATACATTGATGAGCAAAGCAGCAGGAAGAAGGGCAGATTGTTTAATATGTAACATTTGGTTTAAGTAAAAGGTAGCTCTTGTTCACACCTTGCTGTTCCTATAAAGCATCCTCAGATAGGTATTTTCTGGCAGTTCCCAGCTAATTCCAGTGATTTGTTCCAGTTCCAGTGATTTGATAGGTTACGAATCACGAATTAGCGTAGATGGAGCACCTTCTTCATTATTAGCAGTCTCATGTATCAAAATTGTCAAGAAAATGTCAACAATGTTCACATGGGGGGCATGAAGAGGGCAGTTTTGGCATGCTTTTCTTATGGTTTTAGTCTTGATCTTTGTTCCTTAATGTTTGCATCCCAGCACTTTGGTGTTGACACTTCTTAAGCTGGCTTGCAATAACCGCCCAGCAGCTCCAGGTGCAAAGCAGCTGTGAGATCAGGCCCTATGCCCTCACCGTGGGCAGAGCTGATGTCCTTTTGCAAGCAAATGCATGCATCACAGCAGAGGGGTCAGCAAATGGCCTGCGTGTAGAAAGGCAGGGTGCACTATCAGCTGCTCTTTATCACTGTCTGTCATTCAGGATTGGACAAGTAGTACTGAGTCAGATGAAGTTACATAAGAAGTCAACAAGAAAACACATTTTGGGTCAGGAATTTGTATTCTCAAGCTGTGGAATTTTAGGGCTAGAAAGTGAAGTACTCAGGTGTTTGTTGTTGATGTTGTTTTTGTTTTTTTTTTAACTGGAAATTAAGTGCCACTGCTAAAGGCAAAACCTGGCTTCTGAATACCATGTGATTAAACTACAGAGTCATACACACAAATTTGGAGTTGTTCCCCATGTGTCACCAAGCATGTGCTTTTTTCTCCTGGGCAGTGTGCAGGGCCGGAGTATGCAGATACTTGAGCTCACAGATCCCCCACGTGTCAGTGACCTAAATGTTCAAGTTTTGCTCCTGTAATGTGCTCCATCTGTTTAGACTTGGAGAAACAGACCAATATATCACTGTAATACCCTGGAGGGTTGATACTGCCCATGCCTTCTGTGTGTTCCATTTTTATTTGACATGGATTGCCATGTTGTCTTCATAGATAACTAAGTTTCCAAGTCCTTTGATTTTCACTGAAGTGCCACCAGTGCAAATTTAAGAGAAACCAATCAGGCATGAAAAATACATGTCTTAAAAACCTTCTGTAACCTTCAGTGTTTTATAGCATTTCATGTACTAGAGAAAGAAATGGTATCCAAGTTATTGACCGTGAATGTTGCTTAGCTGTCATCTCTCATTGCTCTCAGTGGAGTCACACAGTTGCAGAACAAAACAAAACCCCCCAAAAGGAAAGAGCTGCAAGTGCATGTGCTTTGGTGAAGGTCTTCTCAGTAGGCTCCACAGTCTGTAAGGATTTCGTTTTTCAAGTATTCAGTGACTGTTTTCAGTTATAAAAAACTGTTAAAGACACTGTACACAAAGGGTGGTTCATTCTCTGAACCATTCAGTATAGACACTCTGGTTTCAGACAGAACGGCCGCATTAAATTTGGTGTCCCTTGGAGTCATCCCACAGACAGATGATCTGGACACTACACCCTACCAGATGTTTGGGGAAAATGTGACAAATGTTTGCCTTCTGGAGGTTAACCTAGTGCTAAAAACTTCTTTATTTTACTCCAAATGAAACTAATGATAACTATCTGCTTTGCATATGGCCACACTTTACATATACTACACGCTACGCACAATTGAGCAGACACTTCTAATCTACACAATTTTTTGCCCTTAGGGCATGCAGATTTGTCTCTCGCACTCCTGTGAGGAATGCCACAAGATCATTATCTTGCTGAGACTGAGCAATCCAATTTCAAAGCATGGAAAAGGGGTAATCATTAAACACAGACTCTAGGTTAATGAAGAGACTCTAAGAAAAGGAAATCGGCCCATCATTACATTTCTCTATTCTGCGCACCATGAAGGAGAAAGAACCTCGTCCTTGCTAATGTTACGGGATTAGATCAGCGGAAAATGTATCAATGAAGAATTCTTCAGGGGTACAAAGCGGAACTTTAGAAATTGAAGTGCCAAATTCTGGCCTGGCAGTCCAGCAGGTTTACCTGCACTTACTCCTAGAATAACTGCTATTACCTGCACTTCCACAAGCTTTCAAAGCGACAGCTTTTTCTTTTTGTTTGTTTGCTTTCAAACACTGCTGCATCAAGGTAGAAAGTCTTTTGTTGATGGTAACTGGTGCTTGTGATTGTCTCTCAGCTGCTAGGGAAATTAAGGGAACCAAAACACTATCTGTATTTATACTGAAACAATTGCTCATAGAGGAAAACCTGACATGTTGTTATGAAGCACTTGAGGCACTGTTATGCCCTTTGCTTTTTCCTTTCCCTTTTCTGTGCGACTTTAAGATTCCCCCCTTCATTAAAGAGCTGGCAGAAGGCAAGTTCCGATGCCATCTGACAGACTGGTTGATGCATCTCTCGAGGTGCCCCCCAAGTCCACGAGACATACCAGAACAGGAGCACACCGACAGCTGCGGTAGTCTTGAGAACAAAATACTTTATTCATTGATAAAACTATAGTTTACGATAGTATTTACTAAATAAATTATATAATTTCTCTTTTACAAGAAATAAACTAAAATCAAAAATATTTCAAAGGCAATATATATACACAACATAAGGCCTTGTTATAAATAACGTTTTTTCTTTTCACCGACAGTGAAGATGTCTTTAAAGGCTCATTTTCATATCGCGTGTGCGGAGGCCTGCCCTAATCCTCCTATCGATTCCAATTTCCACTTCTGTGGATCTAAGCGATTAGAACTGAAGGGTGAAAATATGCAAAAATTAATTTTATTCACCACTGTGCTCATTTTTAAACAGGTAAAGCAGATAATATATTCTGTTTGCATAATTACAAGATGCATGCAAATGAAATCACTAGAGAGCCAATAAGAAAATATTACTTTCAAGTCCAAAAAAGGTGATTGGCTATATAGTAGGAAGCAGCTCAAACACACAGGTCTTCACAGTTCAGCAAGCGAGAGCAGATGATAGTAGAGTGTGGAATGTTTCGCGTCACTTTTGCCAAGTCCAGCCATCCTTTCTATAGCTCAAAGACCCTGACAATTCTTAGAATAAAGGTCAGCTGATTATTACTCTCTGTCTACAAGGCTCAGCAAATCAGGAGTGCAGAAAGTGCTCTTCGTTAACCATGGTCACCTCTCCGTCTCAGTTTTCAATTACTGTAAGAACAGAAAAAAAGAAGCAAAGTTAGAAGGTGTGTTTATTTGCTTTCTTACGGAATTATAAGTTGGTAACATATTTATTCCCCTGAAGAAGCTGAAGCACAGCTCAAGAGTGATCCTCTAATCAAAATCACTGGGTCCTCTTCTTTGTACAAGAACCAACCCCTACAGTCTTGCAGACGTTGCATGGCACTTACACTACCAATATCCAACCGCTTGTTTATGCAAAATGCTGAACACTCTGGGCATCACAGAAAGCAATCCAAACCGAGGGCACTCAGCAGCTCCTAACTGTCTTTCACCTGACAGAAGTACCTGGGGCTGATTAGAAGCGTCAGGGGGGAGAAGTGCAGTTTTTGCATGTCTTCTGTAAAAGTCCTGCTAGCTTCCACAGGATATCGTCTCAGTTGAAAAACATAGCTATCCAAAACCCTTCAGGCACAACTGATGTTCTCTATCCTTCTATAGAAAAATAAATATTTTTTATTGTGTCAATATTGTGTCAGACCATATTGCCGAGCTCATTTTCTACAATATCTTCCACAGAAGCAGCTGTTAAATAATATAAGCAGTTGATTACTCCTTAGTATCTCTATTGACTCACAGACGAAGAGCAGCTGTTCTCTGCTGAACAACTTATTGCTAGTATTTACGCTAAGGATAAGGTGTATTTTGCTGAACAAAATCTTGCAGCAAATCAAACGTATCTCAGCTAATGTATCAAATGTGGTAGAGGACACAAAAGCAAACCGAAGACAGCTGGACTGACCCCACTCTAGAACTTCATGAAAGTATAAAGAAGATGCAAATCTGTATTTATTAATTAGATTTTTGAAGTCCCTTCCAAATTGTACTTTTCAGATACGAGCTAACCTTCAAGTAAGTATTTCAGTAACAATCTAATCTTGGCTGTGAACAGCAACAATAAAGCTCAGAAGGCGTTCTAAAAGCTTATCTTAGAAAATGAAAACCCATAGATTTAAATCAACATTTTAGTTATGACTTCTAGCATTAGACTCTGAAACTTAAAGGAAGGTATTTAAGTGCTGCTGTTGTGGACCACTGTTATGGACAGGGCATTCACAGTCACTGCTGGTGAGCAAAGTACTGACTTCTCAGAGACTATTTGCTTTGTTTGGACAGCTGTGGTCTGGCAATGAACACTGCTGCATTATCACCTGGCTGCCTTCAGGCAGAAAACTTGTCAGGTAGTATGTACTTACAAGATGCAGAACAATTTAATATGCAAAGGAAAACTGCTGGAGGAGTGAGTAAAATTAAGGTAAGTAATATTTTAAGAAGAGGATGACACGAGAATAACAAGTTTTTTTTTTAAGCAAGTAAGTATCAGTTTGGCAAAAAAAGGTTGAACAGTTAACAGCATGGATAAGCAACATAATGCTTTATGAAGCCAGCATAAATGTGTTAAAATGTTCTCTGGCACCATCTAGTTTGTGGCTGAAAGCTCATATATGAATGACTGCAAGTCCATTTTGACCACTATAATGGTAATTCAACACAATTTCAGACCCTCTGGCCTTATCACTTCTTTTCACTCACTCAGCAATACTGCCGATGCTCACTTTTTGCCATTCCAGTAGTACACAATTATGACTTGTGCATTTCTATTCCTTTAACTCTTATCCTTCCAAAGTGTTTCAGAGGGATCAAGGATTGAAAAAATACCTGCAAAATTTGCATTACAGAACTGAAGAAGATTGCCCTGATAGAAACATAAAGCAACTGCCCGAGTGAGTCACAGAAGTGCTGTGCGTGCAGCAGGATTTAAATACCCTTCTTTGTGTCAGGTACAATCCACTTCTGTGTGCATTACTGTGGAAAAGTCTACAATGGACGTGACATGAGCAACTCTGTCACCACTGCACAACGTAGGGGGTTACTTTAATCACAGAGGTAAAAACCAGCATTTTCTGATGAAGACTGCATTTGACCATAGCAATTGGGTCTAAAATGATAATTAATGGCAAATGACCCTATCAGATGCCTTCCTGTAATCGCTGAGATGTCTCACGCTGGTTCTATAATGCACTTTCAGTATTGGGAATCTTTTTGTACTTCAATTCTCTTTCCATGGATTTGGTTTTGAGTTAATTGATTTCCCCACACAGTGCATTAAAATCCTTAGGGCATGAGAACTTGTAGTTTAGCAACAACAGAAACTGTCATTTTAGCACTCGGCTTACTCAGGTAACATACTAATTGTAATCAGAAATGGTATGCTTTTAATCTGCTCTAACACTTCCTTCCAGTACCTGATTTTCATGCAAGTGTTGCTATTGCTTTTTACGTAACTTTGCTTCTGCAAAAACTCTTCTACCCAATGATATTCAAGAGCTTGGTTTTTGTTTCACCTTGCACCAGCCTTCAGTTTTACGAGAGACATAGGCTTATTTTTCCCCTGATAGAGAAGATAATGGATAGTTGAATACAGACATAAAATAGATAAGAGAGGAGAGGAGGACTGAGTTGTTCCACATAGTGAGGAACAACTAGATCTTCCCTCTTTCAGCCTTACGTAAACCCTGCATTGAGGAAAGAGTGCTTGACTGGTTCCAATACATGCACAGAACACGTAAGGATTTTTCTGCTCTCGGGGGAAACTCACTCAAAGTGTCTGTCAATAAGGAGGCCTAAATTCTTTTCTCACAGTCCCAAAGTTAACGTTCAATCTGCCATGTTTTTCTACCAGTATCTTCAGTGGAAATGGCAAAGCTCCAGAAAGAGAGCAGTGTGTCAAAATATGAGGTATACATCACAGTGTGACTGTGCATTGAATTGCTTGTTCTTACACGTATCCTGCCTGGGAAATGCTTTAACTTCAGACCTGGTTGTTACTGCTTCACAACAGCACTTTGAAGGGAACTACAATATGATTAGAATTGAATCAAGTGCTGTAGAAGACAGAGAAGCAAGAAGTTCCTGAATGAAAAGCAAACACCTTGTTAAAGAGTTATGGTAGCACGTACAACCCTGTATGGTAACTGTTGAGTCACAGCCTGAACCACTGATTGAGCACCTGGGAAAGGAGCTGGTCAGCCCTGGGAGCACAGGGGAAGGCAATTCAGCTGTGCAACCAGAACGGTTGGAGCCTGGCTGCACCTCTCTTAGACCTCATTTAAGGGCTGACTGCCACTGGGGAAGGATCTCTGGTTGGAGACCCCTCCTTTGTGGAGTTTTCCCTTTGAGTCTAGATATTCAGAGATGGGTGAGCACTCTTCCTTTTTCTTTGTAATGCCTTTCCATCACACTTGTCCCTTTGTCATTACACCTCCTGTATCACCATTCCATCGCGTTGATCTTTCCGATTGCTACAAACCCCATAGCCAAAGTAGTAAGAACCACAGAAATCACTGGGTTGGAAGGGACCTCATCTTGTTCCAACTCCCTGCCCTGGGCAGGGTCACCTTCCTGGCCTTGAATGCCTCCAGAGATTGGGCATCCAGAGCCTCTCTGGGCAGCCTGTGCTACTGCCTCACCACCCTCTGTGTAAAGAATTTCTTCCTAATGTTTAATCTAAAGCCCCCCTTCTTTCCATCTACAGTCACTACTTCTTGACCACTACACTCCTTGATAAAAAGCCCCTCCCCATCTTTCCTTTAAGTACTGGAAGGCCACAATGAGGTCTCCCCAAGCCTTTTCTTCTTCAAGCTAAATGTGCCCAAGTCCCTCAGCCCTTCTTCACAAGAGAAATGATCCTGCCCTCTGATCATTCTGGTGGCCATCCTCTGGACCCACTGCAACAGCTCCAAGTCTTACTTATGCTGGGAGCCCGAGCGCTGAACATAGAACTGCAGGTGTTCATTTGATCACAGCCAGGTGGGAATTCTTTGTTCTCTGCAAGGAGAGTTCACACTAGGAGAGAGCGAAGATGGCTGATTCAAAAATAGCTGAAGGAGTGAAAATATTTCTAAGAGAAAGTAATTGCAAAGATGAGGGATTAGATAGTAAACTGGCAGTTGGAAGGGGCTGAATACAAACTAGGAAGTGTTCAAAACGAGAACCAGGCACAATACATAGCTATAGGAGTGAGAACAGAAGAAAAGAAGCACAGTGAAGAGTAAGAAGAGGGAGACAGTTTTGCTAAGTTTCCAAACAGGCACAGACAAGCACTTATCAGTCTACTGAGCTATGCATCTACAGCCACAATACACACAAAACAGATCTCCAGATAGGTTTTACAACTTCAGAATCCTATAATAAAATTGGCATTTGGTCAAAAGCCACAGTATGGGTAATTCTGAATGTAACATTATTATCTATGCAATTCATCTGACAAACCATAGCTACACTAACTGGACTTCAAATATGCTGAGCTTGCTCATCACTACAGTTACTGTTGTCTTATTTTTCCACTTGAAACCCTTTTCAATCCTTTGCAGCCCTCTTTTCAGTGGTAGCGACTTCTAAGTCATACACAAACAACAGCTGGTAACGTTACGTTTCGACATAACTATTGCTCTACTACCAAAGAAACTTCTATTACAGTTAAAAACATAGGAGTTCTCCTTCAAATGAAATAGTTCAGTAATGAAATCCCATAGGCAGGATATATACTTGTTTAAGATCTGTATTTACCACCAGTTGATTTAAGATGTAGAGCATCGTAACGGAGCAAACTTAAGTTTGTCACTGTACTGTTTACGTGCTTATTCTTATCCCACCGTAAGCGTAATGGAAATCAAACTACTCGCAGTGAAACAATTATCACACAGAATCACAGGGGCTGGAAGGGACCTCAGGAGATCAGTTATCCTCCTTCTTAAGCCTTACTACTCTGACTTACTACTGACACTGTAGTTTCTCACCTGAGAGAACACAGAGTAGTAGTTTTTAATTTCATGTTGCTCTTTCATGGACAAAAAGCTTAACACTGCAGACAGACACAAGAGGGTGACTTAAGGTTTTTCCTTATTTCCTAACTGAAAGTACCGCTTTCAAGGTTCTCAGTTTTAGGTACCTTAAAAATTGCACTAAAGTCTTCACGACTGGCTGCTCTTGCTGATCTACGCAATGAAACTTTTGCACTGTTGGGTCTGTATTTCATAGTAACCAAAGTCTAGTTTTCAGAAAGAAGCAGTGTCTGTTAGGCAGCTTCAGGAGGTTAGGCTGTATGTGATTGCTTGTCCACTTCCTGCAACATTTCAGGATTTCTGAGTCTCTACAGACTTTTCACGTCAACATCGTATCAGCAACAGGCCTGATTAACACAAGTCCTACAGGAATAAGCTGACTTAATGGGCTACGTGAAGCCAGAGTTAACTAAGTCAATTCTCTTTCCAGCTGGCTGCTTGTACTTGCTACTGTGTTGATTCATCGGAGGCAGGACAGACCCTAAGCAATGGGTACTATATATAAGTGTTGCTGGCTTAGAAAAAAAACATCAGTGGCACAGCCTGCAGAGAACAGCACAGCAACCAGACATAACATACCGAAATTCCTGTATTTCACTGCATTCCTTAAGGAAAAAAAACAGGGAACATTTAAGATAGGACAATAAAGAATGCGGGGAACCTCTACTTAAAGGAAAATAGCCATGCTTGAGTGAAATGCTTGTTAGTAATCTAATTAACAATTGCTTTTTTCACTTCCTCTGTATATAATTCTTGCCACAAATGTCATTTCTTTATGAGTTGAAAGATTTGTAGGATAATGTCAGAATTGTTTATGTTTGAGGAAAATAAACCTTCAGGAAAAAAGAAGAAAGCAGCATACCTTCCTCCTGTATTCTTACTGAGTTTTTCAAATGGGCTTGCAAATGCACAAAACCTCACTCAAATGCAACTAGCACTGGGTGTCCAGTGCCTTTATGTTTGTGGAACGTGAGCAATCAGCATAGTTTTGTCTGTTAATTTTCCTTATAGTAACTGATGTAGTGCTGACACGTGGATGGTTTATTTGCTGCAAAGCGGTGCTTACACAGAGACAAGCATGTTCAGCTCCTCACTCTGTCCTGACAGTAACGGGCTGGGGGCGCACAAGGAACTGTAAGGGGACAAAGACAGGACTGCTGACCCAAAGTGACCAAAGGGATAACCTCTACCACATGGTGTCATGCTCAGCTATAAAAGCTGGGGAGAGGAGGTAGAAAGGAGATGTTTGGATTAATGGTGTCTGATTTCCCAATATACTGTTACATATGATGAGCCCTACTTTCCTGGAAGTGAACAAATATTTGCCAGCTGATGGAAGCAGCGCATGAATTCCTTTTTTTGCTTTTATTTCACATGCTGCTTTTCATTTATCTATTAAACTGTCTTTATATCAGTTCGTGAGTTTTCACACTTTTACTCTCCTGATTCCCTTCCCCACCCCACTGAGAGGGGTGAGCGTGCAGCTCTGTGAGGCTCAGCTACTCGTCAGGGTTAAATGACAAAAGCCGCAGAAAGCAAAAAAAATATTTAAACACCAATATAGATGACAGGAAGACAACCAAAGATAGAGAATTGAGCTTACTGCTTATCTTTTGATCAAATAAACTGTTCACAAGGGACCAAATCAGCACAGAAAAGATAACTTTTAAAAGACGCATTCCAGCCACCGCAACTGAAGAACCCTTCCTAGCAGAAAAGGAAGCTATTAATATACTTTATATTGTGCTCTGCTTTTCTTCAAAATCACTGATGTAAATGCAAAGCTTGTCTCTCTGGAAAAATTTACTTTCTCAGTTGTGGAATATTCAATACAAAGACAAAAGATGTTTTGTTTCCTCCTATAAGCATGAAAAACAAGTAATAAACCTATTCCCCCTACCATTACAGAAAACCTGAAAGAAATTTTAGTATAATTAGTTATTAACACCATAGTTAATAGACACACAGATTACTGAAGAATTTGTTTTGCAAAGGTACTTAAGCATACGTCTAACTTAGAAATACCTCAAAGAACCTCCGGTTCTTTAATTTCAGTATTTATTCAAGTCCCCCGCTGAGCCTCAATCAGAGGAATTACAGGAAAAAAAGCCCACCAGAAGCACACTGGCAACTTACCAGATAGACATCCAAAACTGAAGCATTATCATTTTCCGTTTCCAGTGTGCTCTGTTCTGATGTCAAATAGATGGCACTATCTTCTAAAGTGAATGTTGAACTTGAAGGCAACTCTTTACTGGAAAAAGAAGGGAGACTACGGTCAACAAAAAAATACAAGTTGCAGAGAGCTCAGTCGCAGCTGAAATCTTAAATTTCTCTCTAACATACAAGCTTCAAATACTTGAAAAGAAGGAAAATAAACAAGTATAAGTGTATAGGTAGTTAAATGGGGGCACATATTTGACTAACATATGCAAACCACACTGTTTCTACTTTTGTCGTAATTAGAATGTTATCAAGAAGTAACACTGTTCTTGAATTCTGCTGGAACAATGAATCTGCGCCACAGTATATGTGGGTAATTTCATTAATTTCTACATCACAATGGTAGAAATCCTAGGAACATTTTTTCATTTAAAATACAGGAAAAAAGAGACTTGGTAATAAAGCACAGTAGTGTTGGGCTTTCTCATGTAGGTATGACATGACTTGCAGCGAAGAGTTCAGATGGGAAGGTGACAGAAGAAAAAGAGTGTACTGTAATTAGTACAGCTCTGCAAGCAAGCAATGTTGGCAGAACAGGTATGCTGCATTATTCCAGTCAGGGATATGATTTATGTTCGCTGCTATGGAGAAAGAACGTGGAACTACAAATACATCCACACAACAATCTTGTTTTGTAAATACTTGGAACCACAGAGCTGAAACTGTCCACGGTGCTTTACTGGATTTAAGCACCTTAATCACTCATCCTTACCCGCTGCCAGAAACAAAGGGACTTCAGTTCTGTAGAGCCGTATTTCAAATGTTCTTACCTATGTACACATGAAGTGAAAAGCTAACAATTCTGCATTATAAATGGCTGTTAAAACATGGCCACAGCCATCAGTCTGCAAATAAGGAGGATTAATTTTCCCCTCCCTTTGCAGTACTTCATGGTTTAGGTATGTTTTGGATTGGCCATCAAGTCAGAAAGGGTACAGCTAGAATCCAAAGCAGAAAGCAAATAAAAATGCTCAACAAAATAATGAATCACCAGTCATCCTCATGTCATATTAAGTGCACAGTACTACATTCACTGCAACACACTGCTCCTTTTACTATACGCAGCGTATTAGGCATCTCTTCAACTGTAAGACTAACTCATTTGTCCCAGTGGTGATGCAGCTCCTATTGGCTTAGCAGCAGTTTTCTAACACCCTCTATTTGTATTCTATTATGGAACATTTCGGTCACATCAGTTTTCTGCCAGCACTTCATTTTACTAAAAGGAAAGGGAAGGACAGGAAGGAAAGAAAGGGGCTGCTGCCAAATGGTGACTATGTTTTTATCATCTACCACAGAATAAACTCTGGCATTAAAGTCACTATTTTTGGTAAAAGAGAAAAAAAAATCACTTTTTTTTTGCTTGCATAATTTCCACCAACGGTGATGCTCAGTTCAGGTCTCAGAACGTGCGAAGGCCCACATAAGAAAATCACGTGACACAAGATGAATATGAAGTGAGCAGCTACTACGTTTATAAAGATGTGCAAAGTCAGTGGTCAACCCCTTCTGGAAAACAATGCTCTGCATTACGATGAGCAGGTCAGGCAGTCTGCAGCGTATACTTGGCTTTTATACCCGTATTATGTTAAGTATAAAAGAAAACAAACCTCAAAATAGTTATCTGCTATGTACTAAGCCACATCACTGCTGTTATACTTAACTTCTCTCACTCAGAAAACTTCTGGCACCTGCACTCAGACGAGGTGAGATTTTCCACAATTCACACGAGTGCGTTTCATTTTATAGCCTTCTTGTATCAGAAGGCCAAGACTTAGTCCTGCTGTTCTTTTCTGGTTAATTCACCAGCTTACTCTTACACCTACTCTCCTTTCTCCCTTTCCCGCTTCTCCATTAGAATGCACTATATAGTTTGCTGTGTTTTGGTTTTCTTTGCAGCTAGTGCTTTGCTTCACACTCTGACTTGGATTGCAAACAACAGCAAAATGAGTTCAGCACTCAGTGATGGAATTGTTAAACTACTGCTCTGTGGCATATAATAAAGACTGTGCCATCTGCCCTTTAGAGCATGCCTCTTTTTATGGTACGCAAGGAGACATGCAGGTCTGCCTGCTGCAGGAATCCACTACACAGGAAGCAAATGAAGGTTGACACAAAAACAAAAACAAAAACATGGAAATAAAAGTCAAAGAGCAGCTCCCATTAATGTTACAGCTTGGTTATTCATCAGTGAACTTCCTAAAAAAGAAAGAACGTATAGAAACAGGTAATACATAATACCGTACAGAAATAAAAGGGAGAAAAGGAGTAGAAGAAAGTACAGAGTAAACTTACACAGAAAACCAGCAGGGAATAAAGGCCCTTGCACAAAAACAGGCATGAAAGAATAGACAGAACAATACAGAAATGCTGCTCCATAGTTTAATTACAATCAAACCCCACAACTTATCTGCAGGTAATCTTCTTGCTACTTTGTGACTGAACAGTCAGAGATCAACTCTGATACTCCTGTATGAACAATTGTTTTCTAAAAGAAGGATGGAAGAACTGCTGAATGACAGAGCTTTCTTTCATATATCCTAAGTTCAATAACCGTAAACAGAGCAGATTCCAAAAATTCTCTAAGAAAACTTAATTTTACATTTAAAAGAACATATACAGTCCATTTTGGGAAGCCAATCAGTAAAGTGCATAAAGCAGAGAGTGGAAATTTAACGTCACTGCCATACTAGCCTGCATCTGGAGCCCATGCTGGTGTCAGTAGGAAAGCAACGACTTCTGCCAAAAGCTGAACTCTGCCACAGTTACAGTATGCTGCTTATGTGCAATAAAGTAATAACACCTTTTTAATTATATCTTTTTAGTTAGAAATGATTTCCACGGCAGAAAACCACACCTGCCTATTGAACCTGCTCTGTAACAACGGCATGAAAAAATGCACCCCTAAGATAAACATAACAAGGTTTCCAATTTTCCTATGAAAAGTGAGGAACAACAAGTAGTTTTTTTTTTTTTTTTTTTTTACAGTCTCTGTTTTATTGTGGTCCTATTCTCAGAAACAATAAATATTTTGACCTCGTGATTAAACAAGGAGAAAGTCTGTACTTAGGACCTTCTAAAACAGCATACTTCAACACACTGAATAATAATAATAAAAAAGCTCAAGTTCCCTTTTTCTTTGGTAGGAAATAAAATAAATCCTGAATTTTTCAGAGTCCTTCTGATTTGTTCTCCAGGACATGAGAGGCAAAAATTAGCTCAAAAAGTTGAAGTTAATTAGAGATTGCTTCTTGGAAGTAGGGAAAATGGGGTTTGGGATGCAAAATCTCCAGTAATTGTTACATAATTCCTATACAAAATTTTAAGAAAACTATCAGCTCGCTGCATCACAATCTTTAAACTGTGTTTATAGAGGTTAATCAGAAAAATGTCTCATAGGACAATAGGCAGCAGAACTACTGTTAAAAGACACTGCTCAAACAGCAACCACTGTGGAAAATCTACCACGCATACAACAGATATGGGTCTGTTCAACATGGGTCTCATGTTTACAATGTAGACATCACTTCTAAAACCCAATATTGCACTTCATAAACTTCACGCATTCCTGAAGAAGTAGGACAAACATAAAAACTCTTGCAAGTCATCTTTTAATAACACTGTTCACAGGCATCAAAGCTACAGACTTGAAAAAAAGTAAATAGGACTGATCTAAATGCTGCTTTGTCTTCCAAGTGATGGAGCCTGACAGTAAGAGTCTGTGCCACTAAACTCACGCTAATGGCAAACGACAACGTGTGAACAGAGTCATAAAAGTCCTTCTATGACTCTGTGATTACATGAAGGTGAACAAACGCATACTCTGCTGCAATTGCCAATTAAAGTCATAAGACTTGTTATTTTTGCAGCTGACACACATGTAGTTGAAGAGACCATACGTGTAAGCAATCAGCATTCAGAAACTCAGTCTAGATTGTGCAGTCTTGAGTAATGGCAGCTTGGGGAGGGATTTACACATGATACTGCTCAGAGGAGGTCCTCAGAATCTTCCTTCCAGAAAGAATTAGTTGTGAAATGAGAACTGCAAGGATGAGTATGGACTATGAAAGTCAGGATCTACAGGGACAAATTCATGCAAGGAAACACTTGCTCTTTTTTCTGTGAAGGAAAGCACTCATGCCTGTGAGGCATGAGAGCACAGGGTATCAACAGCTGAGTGGGACTAGACCCAATTAATTCAGTAAGCACTGATGGAAGCATGTCTACTTTATTACATATGCAAAAATCTTCCTACGAAAACTCAAAGCAACATAATAGACTTCCTTTAACAGGTATTAAAAAGAACAACAGTGACAAAACTCCCTCTATTCTAACTGCAATGTCAAGTGCAGTCACTTTGCTCATCTAGCCTAAGGGACTAAGGAAACAAATGTGAGAACTCACCATTTAAAGTGATGTTGATGAAGTCTATAGCACCTTTGCATACTGACTTACTATGTGGTAGTATGTCCCAAGGGAAGACATGGGAAGGTTCACTGTGGTCAGATATGCAGTACTGTTTTTATACTTAAAACAGCGAGATTTAAAAAAAATCAGTACAAAGGTGTGCTAGAGATGTGCTAGTGAGACATAGTTTTGCTAATAACTATTACCTAAAAATTGCTAATCCCAATCATTTGATGATTAGGTCAGGTAACGTCACAAGTACCAACAGAATCACAGATCTACACAGGCCTGCTGCAAACAGAACTTCCACTTTTTAGGAGGATTTAATTTTTCTGAATTGGTGGAACCACCTTGTGAATGCTTTTACAAAAGAAGGGTCCTTCAGTGGGACTGCGTGGGCATGTGTAAGCTTATGATTAACACTTGAGGCACTGAGGAAAAACCAGGTGACACCTCCTGTTATTCACCAGTGTTTTAAAGACACATACAGACTGCTCTTTTGAGCAAAAAATAAACTGAACAGTATGATGCAAACAGAGTACTATATTTATTGCCCTCTGATAGTTATTAAGTTTGACTAATATCTTGTAGATTTTTGTAGCTGAAGTAGAATACTACTTCCTTCTAAAGATGCTTTGAGAGAACCAACTTTTTAAACAGGAAGCATGCTCATCTATGAAACCACACAGGCTAGTTCTCTGATAAAATAGCGCACCTTCTGCATTTATACATACGTAAGGTTGGAGTAGGAACAGATGAAATTAAAGAGCTACTCAAGGCAATTACAAAGCACCATACTGTATCACTTGCTCAAAACAGACGGAGGAACTTGTGTTCACAAGGCTAGTTCTTTACCCTTTGTCTGGTTCTAGTTCATTTGTAACACACGCTGACTTTTGCTTTTCAAGTCAGCACTGATCCACTCTAGGGAGAGATGCTTTACAAAAGACTAGCCTTACAAAAGACTGTCTTAAAAACTTTCACTAAGAAAATATTCCTGCTAGTTGCCAGAAAAATATAATTTCAGTTCAATTTTTCTCAAGACTATAAAGACCGCAAGACAGAGATAATTATACACCTAGTAAGGTGTAATACGATGCTAACGTCATTAAAATTTAGACATGCCTTAGTAAAGGCATAATTAGTGGAACTTGAGCATCATCCAGGTTTACCTTCCACTTTGCATTTCAAGCGAGAAACTGATTTTTTTAAATTTTGTTACGTGTCCAGAGCAAGCATTCACTGCTCAAGATAGATTCTCTCTTCTATTTTCACAAACGCTTCATAAAACACCTCCAAATATCAACTTTTGACACCACTGGAGAGGGGGCGAATTCTGTGTGCTTAGACAACAGTATTATATGTGCTGGCACTGGAAGAACAAAGAGAGCATCAGACTGTAAGATTAAATACATTTTAATCTTTTCTCTAACAATGTTTTTTGATGCTTCTTCAGGACTGCAGGTAGCAGTGTTCTGCCCTTTAAACTGGTGTACTTCAATTTGCTTTTCTGCTATGTTTCTTCTCCTATTAAACTTGTCACAGAACTGCTGTTCCAGCAGAATGTAACGGATAAGCAGAAAATTTTTTTAACTCCATTAACTACCCCAGAATATTCCTAGACATTATGCCTTTTTATCTATATGTTACTGACTACTATAGTAGCAGTCCTATACCAGAGAGTAAAAAAAAAAACAAAACTGATGCATACAAAGCTCTGCAGATATTACAAAATACAGCTTCTACCAGCACATTAATGAGATTTCCCATCTAGTCTTTTCTCAAATTAAATAACTGAGCTGGATCTGATATGCACATGAGACTTATGCATAGAGGCAAAAAATACATATGTAAGTACGTATCTACAGAAGTAGGTATGTATGTAAAATATGTATCTAAGTACATAATCTCTCGATGCAACACATTTGCTATAAGCAGTCCCTAAAGTTCAATTTTCTGCAACAGCATCACTGTAGCATCACTGATGATCATTCAGTTTGAATACAAATTCCAGCAGAGCGTTCCAAGACAAACTGGAGTTTGAGGCAGCATCAGAAGAGACCTATACACACAGTTTATTAAAAAGAATACGTTAGAGTGGGACAGAGATTTTGAACAATTTCAGTGATGTACAGAGTTCTCACTGTTAATTTGTAGATTGAAAAGGGAAAGAAAAGCCAAGCAGAAACTTATTTTTACAGTTATTTTCTCCCACTCAGTAATGATCACCCATGACTGAGCTCAACTGTGCTGTTGCTCTCATCTTCCTAAAGCAGTCTACTTTATACCTTGGTTCTTAAATAAATTTAAAAACAAAACAAAAAGCACACAAAAAGCAGAAGTAATTCCATCAAAGAACCACCGTGAAAGCCTTATTTTCTTTAGGCCTTATATTACACATTGCTTCAATCACAGTCAAATTTTCTTTCTTTTCCACGGGGATTTCCCCAGTGTTTCAGTGCATCTGTTTCTAGCATTGAAGCACTGAAGTCTTCTTTTCCACTTAGTTGCTCATTTACATTCACCTAGCAGGCACCTGTTTTAATCAAATTTAGGCAAATTTGCCTAAGCTACAGAATCTAAAGGCAGTGGGTGCACAGACAGAACATTTAAATATAACGTACAAGAGTTTTCCCATACAGAAAACCAGACTCACATAAGGCATATTTCTCTTATAGCAGGAAAATTCATACCTACAAATTTCTTCCACTGAAAAAACAGAAGAAAGCTACTTTTATTTCCTAAGCTGTCTTTAAAAAGATTATTTGATGTTAGGTCATGGACATTTCAGTTCAAGCTAGGATGTTTCAGGAAGTTTTAACCATGTAAGAGAAAGCAATCCCTTAAAGACTTCCGAAATTTCAAGTGGTCTGCACCAAAAAAAACAGAAATGCAAAAAACCATGAAAAATTGTTCAGTGAAATTTAAATACAGCTAAGAATCATAGAATCACGAAGGTTGGAAAAGACCTCTAAGATTGTCCAGTCCAACCATCCACCTTTCACCAATATTTCCCACTGAACCATGCCCCTCAGTACAACATTTAAATGCTTCTTGAACGCCTCCAGAGACAGCGACTGCACCACCTCCCTGGGCAGCCTGTTCCAGCATCAGGCCACTCTTTCAGATAATAAATTTTTCCTAATGTTCAACCTGAATCTCCCCTGCCACAACTTGAGGCCAATCCCTCTAGTCCTATCACTAGCTATGTAGAAGAGGAGGCCAACTCCCATCTTGCCACAACCTCCTTTCAGGAACTGTACAGTGTTGATAAGGTCTGCCCTGAGCCTCCTCTTCTCCAGACTGAACAATTGAAGTTCCCTCAGCCACTCTCCATAAGACCTGTGCTCCAGACTCCCCACCAGCTTCAGTGCCATTCTCTGGACACACTCCAGGACCTCGATGTCTTTCTTGTAGTGAGGGGCCCAAAACTGAATACAGTACTAAAGGTGTGGCTTCACCAGTACTGAGTACTGTGAGACTGCTCCTGCTGGCAGCACTATTTCTTATACAAGCCACGATGCCGTTGGCCTTCTTGGCCATCTGGGCACACTGCTGGCTCATGTTTAGCTGAGCATCAATCAACACCTCCTGGTTAATTTCTTCCACAGTCTTCCAGCCACCCTACCCCACACCTGTAGTATTGCCTGGGGCTGTTGTGGCCAAAGTGCAGGACACAGCACTTGGTCTTGTTGAATTTCATCCCACTGCCCTCAGATCTGCAACACAGCCTGTTCAGATCCCGCTCTAAGGCCTTCCTACCCCCAAGCAGATCAGCACTTCCTCCCAGCTTGGTGTTATCTAAAACTTAATAAAGGTGCACTAAATGCCCTCATCCAGGCCACCAATAAGGAAAATAAACAGGACAGGCCCCAATACTGACTGCTGGGGAACACCAGTCATGACCAGTCTCTAGCTGGATTTAACTCCATTCACCACCACTCTCTGAGCCCAGCCATCCAGACAGTTCTTTACCCAGCAAAGGCTACACATGTCCAAGCCACAGGCTGCCAGTTTCTCTGGGAGAAAACTTTGGAAGACAATTGTTGAATTGTTGAATTGTTGTTCAGCTTTGCTGAAGTCTAAGTAGACTATGTCAGCAGCCTTTCCCTCATCCACCAGGCAGGTAACTCGATCAAGCAGGACATGCCTTTCATGAACCCACACTTGCTGTGCCTGATCCCCTGGCTGTCCTACACGTGCTGTGTGATCTCCCTCAAGACGATCTGCTCCATAACCATCCCTGGCACCGAGGTCAGGTTGACAAGCCTGTAGTTCCCCGGATCCTCCTTATGACCCTTCTTGTAGATGGGAGTCACACTGGCAAGCCTGCAATCCCCTGGGATCTCTCTGGCTGACCAGTAACGCTGGTAATGATGGAAAGTGGCTCAGCTATCATCTCTACCAGCTCACCCAGTGCCCTCAGCTGGATCCCATCTGACCCAAGGACTTGTGGCAGTCCAGGTGGAGTAGTACCTCTCTAACTGCCTCCACCTGAATTGTGGGGGGTTTATTCTGCTCCCCATCCCAGACTTTCAGGTCAGGGGGTAGAGCACCTCAAGGATAATTGGTCTGACTGTTAAAGACAGATGTAAAGAAGGCACTGAGAACCTCAGCCGTTTCCGTATCCTCAGTGGTCATGTTCCCCCTACCACATCCATTAAAGGATGGAGATTCTCCTTAGCCCTCCTCTTACATTTACTATATTTGTAAAAAAAAAAAAAAAAGTCTTTTGTTCTCTTTTACCCCAGTGGCCAAGTTGAGCTCAAGCTGGGCTTCTGCCATTCTGATTTTCCCCTGCACATCCTAATGCTTCTTTGTTCTCCTCCCACATTGCCTGTCCCCTCCTTTTTCTCCTGCAGCCTCAGAAAACATTCCCTATTTATCCATGCATGTCTTCTTCCCCATCGACTCATCTTGCAGCAGAGGGGGACAGTCTGCTCCTGTGTCTTTAAGACTTCCTTCCTGAGGAGCATCCAGCCTTCCTGGATGCCTTTACCCTTCAGGATTGAATCCCAAGGGATCTTCCCTGCCAGGGTCCTGAACAGTTAGTTCAGAGTCCACCCTCTGGAAGTCCAAGGAGCAGTTTTGTTGGCCTCCCCTCCTGACTTCACCAAGAATTGAGAACTTCTACCATTTCATGGTCATTCTGTCCAAGACAGCTCCTGACCACCACATCTCCCACCAGTCCTCTGTTTGTGAGGACTACCCCTGGTAGTCTCTCTTACCAGCTGTGCAAGTTACCTTCCACACAGCGCAGAAACCTCCCAGAATGCTTCTGCTGCACTGTGCTGTAATTCCAGTATATGTCAGGGAAGTTGAAGTCCCCCACGAGAACAAGGGCTGGTGATTGCACAGCTTCTGCCAGCTGCTCACAGACCACTTCATCCATCTCTTCATTCTGGCTAGGCAGGCTGTAACAGACCCCCAACAGGCTGTCAGCCTTGTTGGCCCTCCTTACCAATAGACATTCCACCTTGCAATTCCCAGCCCTGAGCTCAACAACACTGAAACACTGATGGAGAGAGCTACACCACTGCCCCTTTTTCCTTGCCCATCCTTTCTGAAGACCTTCTAGCCATCCATTGCGGTGCTCCAATTGTAGGAGGGGACCCAACACATTTCAGTAATGGCAACTAAGTCACAGCTTGTCTGTCACACAATGGCTTCCAGCTCCTCCTTTTTGTTGCCAATACTGTGTGCAATGGTACAGATACACTTCAGCTGTGCCCCTTGCTTCGCCACCGATCCTGTCATCGTTCCTCCAGGCTCATCTCTAGTGGCCCATTTCCTCTATTAAGAGGAAAGAGAGGGCAGATGTCCATTCTATATGCATATGGCATGACGTGTATAAGATGGTAAAGAATACATTAAGAAGAGAAACAAGATTGTATTTCACATGGATCATTTCTCCTAGGCTAAAACAAGTCAGATTCATTCAACAGTTCCCCCTCCTATAAGCCACAGGTCCTTGGAATAGATGTGAAGACAGAGAGGTGAAGTACCCCTTAATACATCATGGGATTTTATCTGGGTTTTTGACTGAATTGAACATATTTTTCTGGCAGTAAACAGGAAGAACAGAAATCTTCGCCAATTTCAATAGAAGCAATATATTGTTACTTCTGTTACCTTACTAAATGAATACTTGATCTTGCTAACAATAGACCCACTTAACTAAGAAACAGCTTCATAGAACAGAAGTCAGCTGTCTTTTGACAACCAAGAAAGCCAGCACTTGCTGAATACAATATCACATGACATTTGTCCATTTTCTCCTTTTTACTTCTCATTTGTAGATGAAGTTCCTTCTACACTGAAAAAAAAAAACCAGCCACCTTCCCCTCCACGCTTATCCTTCTGCCACTCCTTTACACTGCCAGGGTAACACCTAAAGTCTCCCTAACTCCTCAATAACTCCTCAATGACCAAGGAATAATTTGGTGAAAAATAACCAGTGAGCACTCTAGACAAACACTCAGAAAAAGCAGTATGCCTATGATTGCTGCTCAGTTCCACTGACTGCTCCTAGTTTCCATAATAACTAGTGCCCAAACACCGCTCTGTGTTATCTACCAATTACGTTAGTTCTAATCCATGCCAAGTCAGGATTAGATAAACTCTCCTCAGATGATAAAGTCTCAGGAGCCAGCTCCAGCTCAGCAAATCACCTCTGGTTAGCCACACTGGCAGCAATTCCTTACGTCACAGATGCTCAGCAACTCCAAGAACAGAATGTAATGAGTTCTCTACTCAGATAAAATTCCCTCTCCTTAGAAAATGATGACATTCATGGTTGATACAAACAGGGTAATTAAAAAAAAAAAAAAAAAAAAAAAGGTTAAAAATACGATGTGTGCCTCAAGGTATTCAAGGTACTCTCTTTTTTAGTGAGGCAAACGACAGCACCTGTCTTCTCACTGCCTTGACACATACTGCTCTTTAGCACTACTGGGAATTATGGAGCTATGCACATACTGTACTGGTATTACAGGATTATTTCCCTTCAATATCATAAAACAAAGAGAAAATTCTTGTACTCTCTACTTTGTGCTACGACGCTTTAAAAGGGGAAGGAAAACAGCCTAAAAAGAATGCCAAGCTAATTCTACTAAATAATTTAGAGTGGAATTTCATACTCAATTATATATTTTAAAAATGAAAGCAGGCTCATGTTTGTAAACAAATTATTCATCTAGTCTTTGTTTCCAAGACTGCTTTGGGCTTTATGTTATCAGAGACAATTAGCAAAGTGCTGAGTTATTCAAAAGCAGAGCTCCAGTGAAAAAAATTTAAGGCATCTAAGCTTCAAGACATCGTTATGGCATGTTTACTTGATGTTTTTATTTCCCTGCCAGCTTTCCTCATGGTAGCACAGAAATGTCTCCAATGTGCCATAAAAACAAAAAAGTTTCAGCTTATGTTTATACAAGAGCTGCTCTGAAAGTAATGCTTCCATTTTATTATGTTGGCTTACAATGTCAGAGATGGTGGTATGGCAGTAGAGGCTGAACCTTCCCACCAATATTCCACTACATGTTGTTTGCTGTGTGGCAGACGGCAGCAGAGGGGCACTATGACACAATGGTGTCTGACATGGAAATGCAGATGAAGCAAAGGTGTGCCACTGAATTCCTCTATGGGGAAAAAAATGGCACCTACTGACACTCCCCAACACTTGCTGAACATTTACAGAGATCAAACAGTGGATGTGAGCACAGTGAAGACGTGGGTGGTGTATTTCAGCAGTGGCAACAGCGATGTGAAAGATTAGCCATGTTCAGGACAGCCATGCAGACTTTCGAGTGCAGCATGCAGGCTCTTGTTCATCACTGGTGAAAACACAGAGCTAATGATGACTATGCTTAAAAACAGTGTTTTGTAGCTGAGAATTTGCTCTATCAAATAGTGTTATTGTACTCTTTGCATCTGTTGAAGTTTCCATGGAAATAAATAGGAGGTACTTTCAGAGCAACCTACCTATTATTTTAGTGCCATGAAGAAGGAAGGATCACTCTGCACTGCTGCAGAAGGTACCAAGCTGCTTGATCTTGAAATGAGTTTAATACTCAGCATATTTAGCAGCTTTCTTAATTTGTAAAAGCAAGCCATTAGCTCTGACACAGCAGCTAATCCTCGTGAATTGTATTCAGATTGTGACATGAATTAGAACTTGGCTGAGAGAAAAAATTATCGCTAGGAAACTTGGCTAAAAAGGTCACAGCGCTAGCAAACCTGGCTGAGAAGTTACAGGTGGACCAAGAAGGATGTGAGACTTAAGTGGTAAGATCACCTGGCTATAGGGCAAGGTCACCTGCTTGACGTAAGACATGGAGAGAGCTACTACACATCTATGAATACTGATGCAAGGTTTGTCCTGATAGAGAGCATGTCATTTTGTACCGATAAAACAGAACTAAATGTGGACTGCAAACACTGCAGTCCTCTTCTGATTTTATAAGGTAATGACAGGTAACACTGCATTACTGGTAATGTTTTAGATAATTTAACTGACTGATTCACACCTGGAGATCAACAAATATAAAGATAATATTGGAGTGTACATTTGCTAAAAAACTGGTTCATTTTAGAAGAATTTTGGAATATATTTACATGAAAAAAAATCAAGGACTTACTCATACTTTTTCCCTATAATTAATTTGTAGAGAGTAAAAAGTATTTGAAATATTTTATTTGCAGTAAATCTGAACTCTGTAATGAGCCAGCTCCACAGTTTTTTGCTGACTCATGACAATAAAATACATACAAAATATGATGCTTAAACAAAATTAGAAAAACTAAATACTCTAATAACCTTATTTTTAGCAAAGCTAAAACTTGTTTCAAGACAGTGGAATTCTGAAGTCCTACAACTGTCATAAATTGGACAAGACTTACAGAAGTTAAATCGAAGGAGCTCCATTTCTGCTAATGTGTATTCATTAGTAAAGTTATTTGACACATGTATGACAACTTGCCATAGTTCTGTAACTAAAAACCCCTCACCAAACCATACCTAATTCAGATTTTATTTTTCAAAACAGATCTGTGCAAGATGCCACATCAGTGAGCTTTCTTTTAATTTAATGAAAACGAAACCTTAAGTAGCACTTTGATCAAGGAACTCTGCAAGTCATTTTACGTTTTATATGAAAGGAACTGATGAAATTTTAATAAGGAAGTAAATTCCTACCGTCTCAAAACTACTTGTAAGACACCTTGATTTTTTTGGACAACATACAAAGTAAAGAACTATATCATGGTACATGAATGGCTGCCCAGGGAGGTTGTGGAGTCTCCTTCTCTGGAGATATTCAAGACCCGCCTGGACGCCCACCTGTGCGACCTGGTGTAGGGAACCTGCTTTGGCAGGGGGGTTGGACTTGATCTCTGGAGGTCCCTGCCAACCCCTATGATTCTGTGATAAACACTGCATAATGCAGGATTTCAAATTAGTACAGAGAAATTCAAGATGCTTGATTTCACAACAGTTAGCTGTACTGACAAAAATACTTAAAGAAACTGCTAGTCTGTGACATCACATATGGCAGTAAGATCTCCAAGCAGGTAAGACTGAACAATATACAACTTTTCTTCTGGCACGTTTTGGTAGAGTTCAGGTACACACAACTTCCCAGCAAGCCTTACCGGCACAGCAATGCTACTGGGCAGGCATAGCTACAAAGTATCAAAGCTAGCTCACAAGTTTCATCAAAACATTCCCATTTTTATCTGTACTGGATTAAAACTGGACAGGCTCTTGTCACATTCCCTGGTGAAGGTTCAAGGAAATTCACTTCAACAAATGGTCACCTCTAAAGAACTTAAAGCAGGCCATTCAGCGGTGAACATCCAGAATAAACATCTTCAAAGCAGCTTCCTTTTCTTAGAAAACCAAATTTTTTTTGCAGCCAAGTTACAACAAGTTTTCCCAATCTTGTATATCTTAGTATTATATAAACTTAATATTATATAAACTTAGTATAGTTTGGCTTGTGGAACAGACTAAGGCCTAAGTAAGTTTTCAATGCCTAGTTTAGTTTTGGAAAAATGATAAAAAAAATTCAAAGCATACTGTAACATTTGCACTGAGTTTATGCTTTTTACTTTGTGACCCCATTGCAAAATACTTATTCAACAGGATTACAGCAGTTCTGCTTCAATGGTTATGGTCAATACTGGTCTATGCAGAAAATATCTCACTCTGATTTTAATTTTGCAGAGCCTCCTCCCATTGAACATTGCCAGACTTTTACCAGAACAGTGGGGAGTCCTCTTCTAAATGTACCTGCTAGAATAAATTTACCTGCTAGAATAGAGCATAGGCTGATCACGTTGATAACGTTCATCTACATTCAAGGAAGAAGAAGAAATTGTGGTTGCCAGAGAAGCTGCTTCAAACAGAGATGGAGTGCTTGGCACTAAATCCGGCCGGCGGCGTGAACCTAGTACTGAATATACAAAAATAAAGAACAACGTTAACAACTTCCATTTCAGATTGGATCCAGAAGTCTTTATGCAAGTGTATGGGGTTGCCTGGTACTCTCACTAGGTTCTTGAAGCTTCTAAACATGTTTGAATAGATGATATTGTGATGTGCCCATACCCACACTCTTTACAAGGCAAATTTCAACTGCTAGTCAGTACATTTGGCAGAATACAAAGCAACCTGATGGACAAATATTAAACAGCAGTATGAATATATGATGAATTCTACTGAGAGCCAGGACCGCTCTCACACTATGTGAGCCTTCTTTCCTGACAGGATTAGGTGCTCGGTTCTCCTTTGCATCTGGCTGGAAATTATCTTTTAAAGAGGAAGATTCTGTCTCTTTAAAAGACTCTGAGGCAAACAAATTGAGCTTGAAAACACTTGATGTGACATTCATTTAGAAATCAGAGAAAAGAATAGCACTGGCTCTGGCCTTAATCTGCTAACTGTATCGGACAAATTGTTTTAGGATCTCCTGCAAACAAGGAGAAAACTAAGATCATATTATAACCTTGATATATAAAACTACTTTTTCCATGCAGTATCCAAGAATAACCAAACCTCAAGTTCTGAAGACTTGCCAGACTCCAGACCTTCTAGTTAAGGCCTATACAAAATTCTTTGAAAAATATGGTTCAGACTGTTGATTTGAAAGGTATTACCTTCCTCATCAAGGCTGGAGTAGCTTTGTCCTTCAGTAATAATGCTATGCTTTTCATCCTTCCACTCCTGGCTGACGGCACACACTATTTCTTGTGATGTTGCCTTCAGGGCTGTGATGGAATTGCACCGTTTCTTGGAAGGTGAAGACCTTAAAGCTGTGTTACCAAATGATCACAGGTGTTGGATTAAGTCACTTTAGTGTCCTGTACATCTTTAACAGCATACAGAAAGGTAAGCCACCTATAAAGCTAGAGTTTCTGGGTACAGATTAGACTGTAGACTGTATATAGACTGTATACATCCAGATAGAAAAACCACTTATCAAATAGCTTAGAACTAAACCCACAGGCATTGTCTGGTTACTCATCTATGAGAAAAGTACTTTTGTTTGTTTGCTTTCCTACTGATCACGGAACAAAAATGTCAGTCAACCAAGCTTTGTATCACTGTTAGAAGTCTCCTATGTATCAGACAGCACCCTATGCCTATACACCAACCTGTGTAACCAGAGACAGATTAATACAGAAGAAAACAAGACAGGAAAACTGAAAAGTTTTGTTATCTTCTGAGAAGTTATGACCATTTCCTCAAGCTGTGAATCATTCCTATACAATGATGTATGCGCTATTACAGAATTTCTTCAGTGGCACGTGTGAAACCTGAACTTTTTTGGGTAAAATAAACACTTCCAAAACGTTGATGCCTTGTATACTCAGAAAATGCCTGTTACAATTCTTGCTAGGGTTTTCCCACTTAGAACAGCACTTTGAGTGAAACACTAGATCTCACCATTATTACCACAATTGAATCATGACCTCTGTTTGTAGTTCTCCTTCAGAAGAACACCAGCTAGTTCAATTAGTGTTTTTTAATTGCCAGCTGCTGATCCTCATGCATAAGCAGAAAGGTTATGTCAGATGCAGTGGAATAATTTATAGTGTACTTCATTACAAAATTCAAGTTAAGGGCATCACAAAGCCACTTGGCTGTGGATTGACGCATGCTTAGAAGAATGGAATCAGAAGCATGGCTCTGGGATATTGCTAAAAAAATCTACAATAACAAAATTGCTGCTGTGCTAGCCTCCGACCAATGATGAATCTTCTTAGTACGTTTTAACAGTTATTTACAGAGGCTTATTCTGTGCACTAAGGGAAAAGCACATTCTCAGATCAGGGCTTAAATTGAAATGTCTTGCTTGAAGTTGAGAAGCAATGTTCCTAAAGACAAACACTCCCACTTTTTTTTTAACGAAAAAATGATAATGTATTTGAACAAGTAACCCATATAAAAGTAGATTAATAGCCTTGTATGCAGATCAATAACAGTGGAATATTGAAAGAGGTTAACAGCCTGAAAAAAATGAGACAGACAAATTAAAATATCAAGAAAATAAGGCATCACGTCCCTTAGTTGCACCACAGTTTTCAAATACAGAAAGGCTTCCATCTTGCACTGAGATAAATCCAGCAGTCGAAACTGGAAAGAAGTGAAAATACTAAAATGCACAGAGAATGTGCATACTGGAAAGGTTCCAGATAATAAAGCCTTTGAGTAGCGTCTCATACAACACAGCTCCCTAGCAAAATTATTCCATAGTTTAAGAGATCTTAAGAGATCAGCCTCAGGGGGATCATTCCTTTCATCTCAACTTCATTTAATTCTTTTTTTATCATATTTCCTCGCTGTCTTATTTTTATATTAATCACAATGTTGTGCCACAAAGTGATAATTTTAAGTTCACATATTGTGTCATCTACCTGTACCAAAGGTTTTAGTGTTTAGAGCCTTAAGTTGTTAGTTTGTATAAGAATTTGCAGCCACTCTCCTTACGCTTAAATCTCAAATTTTTTTCTACCCTTCATTTAAATTTTGTTCTACCTTTCTCCATATAGGCTTCATTCTTCTTTCAGAAAATTAAGGACAACATTAAAAGAGACCAGACTAACACTAATCACAAAGGTATTTACAAAATATCTTCTATCAGTTTGACACAATGCCATAAGCTCAATATTACTCCTGTAGCATTTGAACAAAGAGTCTATTCTACCCACCAACTTTCACCTCCAAAGCACACACAGTTAAACAAGATAGGATTATCATACTGCTAACCAGGATCCATTCTAGAATATATGCTTCTTTATCAACTACATCGTTCTAACCAGCCAGTTGATTTAAATTTATTTGTGAATTTATCTGCTTTAAACAAAATCCCAAACTCACAGAACACTGTTTCTTAAAGGATAAGTGTCAGAAACATGCAATTTTTTTTTACCAAATGGAAAAGAAAAAAACAACAACTTGCAATTTCATCAACTCCACAGATTTCAAAAATAATTTCACAGTAAAACAGGAAGTTAGTAAGGATGCAACCAACTGATCTGTATGTCTTACATATTGAAGGTTTTATACAAGCTGCCATGATTGTTGAAAAAAAACCTCATTGCTCTGATAACCAGAACAGCTTCTCCTAAAATTGATGCTTCAGACTGAAGCTCCTTTCACTAGCATGACCTACTCACAAAGGAATTATCCATCCTTTCATTAGTATTTATAATACTCTCCAAAAGTTTATTTTCCTGGATACTTGTCACAACATAGCTTGCACATGAAGAATCACTAATTACGATTAATTCAAATGTTCTTTTTTGTTCCTCTAAACACTTCCTCACTCTCCTTAAAGTACATCATCTCTCCTTTTAGTTTGTCAGCTCTCAGCTTTCTCTTTTCAGTCTTCTTATTTAGTAATTTCACAAAGTACTTATTTACTTCTCTGATCTCTTGCCACTCAGATTCTGCATAGGGTCACTTTCCCCCTTCTCTAACACTTCGGAGGATCTACAGCTGCATGGTCTTCTTTAAATTACATTAATAATTCATTTATTTCTGAGAAGTTACAATAATAGTAAAAAGTTAAATTATTGCTGAAATATTTAAACTGAAATCTTTGGACAACTCTTGGCAGTCATATTTCTCTGCTGTGATGGCGGGTTTCTACTGGCATTTCTCTCTTGTAAATATCTATTCACAATATGCTTCTTGCTCTTGAGAATGAATAAAAATGTTAAGGAAAGGGGAAATGGAGGCAAAAAGTAGAAACAAGAGA
Organism: Pavo muticus; assembly: GCA_016647715.1. Taxonomy (NCBI): domain Eukaryota; kingdom Metazoa; phylum Chordata; class Aves; order Galliformes; family Phasianidae; genus Pavo; species Pavo muticus. The sequence continues at coordinate 654,756 of JACDJE010000375.1, forward strand.
TAAAGATAAAAGACTTAGTTAATATCCAACTTTCCATTTCTTTCTTGATAAAGCACATAATAAATCCATATCAAAGGGAAGAATGCCTACATTCAAACACGTTGGAAATGGTATTTAATCAATCTTTACTTATTCAAATTAAATGAAGCACTGAGGGTACTGCTAGGAACAGAAGCAGGACATGACACATAATTAGCTCACAAAATTTATCTTTTATCAATGTCAATATGCAGAAACCTATCTTATCTTCAGATGTCCCTTTATACAACAAAAAAAACCATAGCAAATATTTCTACAAAATTCCACTACCAGGGTACAATCCCGCTATCTCTAATGAAAAAAACTCAAGTCCTGCTAATATAAGTGCTACATGATCTTGAAGAAAGGATTCTTGTACTACCAGGACAGAAGCGTTATAAAATAATGATTATGAAAATACCTAGAAGAGCAAACTCAGCTATCTTCTTACCTTGAACTTTCTTGAAAACTCTCGTATTCATAAATTTTAAAAATCTATCCGCATAGAAACTTGGTCTGTGAACGGAAACTGTATCCTGCAAGATTGAAAGAGGTCTTAGTCACATTTTCTGTAAAAAAATCAAAATTATATTGTCAAGATAAAAGTTCAACACATCAGGTAAACAGTACCATATGTTTCCGGTCTACTCAAAGCAACGAAGTCCCAGCAATTCTTTCCTTTAAGGAAAGATAGCTCTAGGTAAAAGTACTACATTTATGAAGTTATGAGTTCAAAGTTAAATAGCTGTGTTCTGCAAAATCTTTGCAGAATTTGAAAATGATATTTTTCAGAACACGAGTTTTTTAACGTCTTGCTAACCGGCCACTGTCCTGTGTAAGTCATAAAGGCAAGATCACTTTACCTGCTTTTTGAAAGGTCAACAAATAAAATCAGAGCACGTATTAAAAGATCAACCTAAAAGATTTCAGAAACAGTTTAGACGACGTGGTGATGGTAGACTACAAATATACCAGAGCTCTCTCCTTCCTGGTTAACAGAAAACAAAGTTCCATTACTTAAAATACCAGCAATCAAAAAACCAAAAACATTTACCCCATCATAAACAAGAGCTTTCCATGAATGTTCCAGCTTCTTCATTAACCTAAGAACACAAAAAAAGAGTCAGAACTGCTCTATAAAATGTCCACATTTGTGAGTAATTTCAGAATAGTTTGAGTGAAAGTATGAAATTCAACTGCCACTCACCTGTAAGACTGCAGAATATCAATAATCCCCATAAATAGAAGCAGCTTTTCTCCTTTATGGCTTTTAGCTGGAATACCTCCCATTCTGATAGAAACAATAAAAATAAAAATAGAATCTCTGACTGTTGCTTTGTAGGTGAACTGTACCTACCTACAAATCCAAAGAAATAAGACACAATTTTAAAGCTAGATGCCACAATGCAAATTCACATGTAGCTCACTTCGACAGAACTGATTTTAAATGGCACTTTAGATAGTACCTGGTACATACTTATCATAAACAAGGTATATTTGGGGGTGATTTTTTGATAGGATTGCACTGGGCTTTCAGCAGCAATACTGCACTTCTCATTATCTGCAGCACCCAATATCTTCACTGGTACACTGCGATATGCCTTGTCTTCCATCCGTAACAACCACAGGAGCTTTCTTGGATGACCTATGTAATCAGCTGTATCTTTAAGTAAAAAATAAAACCAAAACAACGCAAACCAAAACCAAAAACCAACACCCCCTGCCAAAAGGGCTGGTGCAACACCTCTGTCATCATACAAGAGCATTCATCATGCCTTGCGTAAAAGTTATACTGTAAAAACTCAGTGAAATTCAGCTCTTTGTCTGATTTATATTCTAGACCTCAGAACATCTGGAAAATCTATAAATGCAAAGTACCATGGTTCTCCCATTTGCCTGCTGTAGGTTTAAACATGCTTTCATATTGTTAATTGTATTTACACAGACAGCTCCCTCGAAAGCTGTGAGAAAATTAAATCCTTCTAATATGCAATTAAACCCTCATTATACTAAAGAATTGACTCTACAGAATAAGAATGGTGATCACAGTATCCTCACTGATAATGGATGTATTTCAAAGGAAACAACAGAATTATATAGAACAACTGTCTATATAAATACATTACTACTGCAGTTTTTGCTATATAGAAATATAAGAGAAAAGCAGCCATTCTTAACCTCAAGAAATAGCGTACATGAATATGACTGCACTTCAGCAGTGATTATACAATCCTACGTATAGAGCATACTACTTTAATATCAAAAGCAAACACTATAGAAACACTTATTTCAGTGTTAATAGTTTTTTTACTTATGGCTCATCAGGCTGTTTCTAGTTAAGACTAGTTTATATCGGGGACTCTTATAGCGGTTTCCTCATAGCATTTCTTTCTTAAACAAAACTAACAAAATTTGCAATCAGCTATTTAAAGATATCAGCCAACTACTCAGTATTTCTACTCTTCAGTCTCCAGCAGGTCTTGATGGTGAAGCTTTGAGAAAGTTAAAATGCAAAATCTTCCAATTCCTGAAATACAATTGAGACTTGAATGTCCTGCCAATAAATATCACGTGACATTGACTGAAGAAATTTTAATGTCAACATTAAGGGCACGGTATGGCACTTACGTGTTCGTTGTCTCTGTAACAACAGAGTCTCCTGACTTCCCAGGCCCCTGTATAGACTCCATGGCTGTGGAATAGAGAACTTTCTGCCCTCCAGGACGTTTCCCATCAGATGCGTTCTGGGAGCTCTCGCCCTCTTTTTCTCTCATGTTACTGGTCAGTATGTGTATTCCCAGTAACAGACTGTAATCCATGATCTTAAAACTTTCTAGAACCTATGAACAAAGAAGAACTGGCTGCAGCGAAACGAGAAAAGGCTACAGACAGTTGTGTTGCACAGCAGCATTTTGAGAACCTCAGTAAAAACAAGCCTTCACAGCACACTTTTCCTCAATTGGGAAAATGTGCAATAAGAGCCCTAAAAAATACTCTTTTAGTACTCCACAGAAGTTAAATGCTAGTTATCTTGTTATCTCTTTGCTTCTTTAACACCTGAGGAAAAAAATACACAAAACAAATGTAACATAATGTTGCTCTGTAATCAAGAAAAATACATTTACTCTTTTTCAGTTATAGAAAACAATGAATTAATAGTTCCACTATATACTTAAGAACTACACATACCTCTAATGCCTGTTCCAGGCTCTTTATGGAGAAATTTTGCATATGCTAAAGTAGTACTCCCTCCTCCACCTCCTGTTTTAACTCAAGAAGTATTCTTGAAGCATTTCCCAATGTCAGGAAAACCACTTGCTACTGCCCTCTCAGGGCCTTCTTCTCTAATGCATGTGTACCATATATTTCTAGTCAGTGACATCATTACGAGACCTGTCATACCTCCATTAAAAGGCAATATATTCAAGTCAACATGTAAACATGAAATAAAACAAGCAGTAATCACAGCTAGCAGTGCAACAGCTATGTTAGTAGACAGAGGCTGGATTAGTACCCCCGATAATGACAGTGCTATGTGGAAGGAGAGAAATTAATAGCAACAGGGGAAAATTTGCAGTGCCATTTAACTTTCCTTCCATTCATTCATCTCAGCAATGATTTATGGCAAGTTTTGACACACAGTGCCCAAATGTAATGGTGTAATTTTGTCTGAATTAAGAGGTAGTAGTACATCTCTTTTACCTCAGTGGGAACAAAATGCGATTTTACAGTGACGACAAATAAAGAGCAGAAACTCTTTATGTTAAGAGTTGACTCTTATAAGAGCCGACTTACTGTCAGCTAACTGAAAGCACAAATACTTTCACGCAAAACACTGAGCTGGCATGTGAACTCTAGGACATACTGCAAATCCAAATTGAGATTTGCTAGCAACCTCCAGGTAACGTTTTATGGTCTGTGAATTTGTATAAGGAAAAAGTAGTCGACTACTTAATACCCATCTCCAAAGATAATTTTAACTTCAATGACCAAATATATGCAAAGAGGCAGGAAAGCTCCTTTCCACTCCATTTATATTTCTTACGTACTTGACAAAGTAAGTAGAAGCTGATTTCTTTCCTGACTCTGGTATTTGTTTCCATGAGACAATGGCTTAATTTTTGCACCACTGGTGGTACATAAAGTGAAGAAAGCAAGCATAACACAAAGCAACCTAAGTGAGTAAAGGCATGGACTCATACCAATTTGCAGAGAGAAAGCAGGAGATTAGACAATGTGGTAAGTGAACTTGGTCAGAGTACCCCGCACCAAGGCAGGTTAGTTATGAATGGGACATAGGTATGGCTATACCCAGGCTTCAGGATGCAAGAAAAGCATATTTTAAATTACCATGTGACAACATAAGGAAATGTTATTGCTCATTGTGTTGGTGGCTATTAACTTCCTGTTTTATAATCACAAACTGCAAGAATAGCACAGCAAATAGATGTGAAAGCCCAAACACTTGGCATCAAATAAATTCTAGAATCTCCCTAACCATTTGCTAATTACTAAGCTTTGCTAAGATTTTCCCCGTACACATTATTATATAATGCAGCCACTAAAAATATGCAACCAGTAGAAGTCTGCCATCACATACTCAATTTGTTTCTGTGCTGGCTGAAAAAAAATACCAAAACAAAAAACACAATTCATCCTCAATAACATTACCACAACAGAACAGCTAGTAACACTGTCTATGCAAAGCCAGATTTCAGCAGCTTGTCAAGCTTGCAAAAAAGCATCACTTTTTACATTTCTAATACCTGGCAATTCTGCCTTCAACCTACTCCGTACCCTCTTCTGAATTAGACTACATTAGAGTCATTATGATTTAACTGCATTAATTCATTACCCACATTTAGGGTTCGATGCAGCCTCGTGGAAAGCTATGGTATCATGTGCTGGTCCTTATTCCACAGGGACGGATCTCTTACATAATAAAACTAATCCTTCTGACTACATCAATTCATCACTGCCACTTAAACCCACAGCGCTTTTGTTGTACAATGGACAGAAAGTCTTTTTGACAACTTACGAATTTGTTCCAAAAATCACTGGAAAGAAACACCAGAAAAACAGGAAGGCATTCTGCTATCCTAACTACTTTTCATAAGCAGTATCAAGTTTTTGCTATAGAGGTACTGAAATGAGTTCCTAATCTATTGCAAAAAACAAAAACAAAAAAACCTAAAAGAACTCACTTCTATAAAGGCATGTATTCACAGCAAAATGAGAGAGCTTATTAAAATACGTGATGTCATCCATATGGTATTGCTAGAAACTGATATTAACTCTCAGAAACACGTCCCTTGTGAAGGAAAAGTGAGAGAAACCCAATCTTTATTCACATAGCCACTCCGAGATGTGCCCTGCTAACAGAATGGTATCGGGAAACTTCTGCAAGAATATTCTTGTGTTTGGTAATGACAAATGAATGTTCTCGTCATGTACTTGTTTTTATATATAATTATATGTGTGTGCGTGTGTGCGTGCGTTTTTCATCAGGATGTTGTCAGCTGGTCACAAAGCAGTGCTTGCTGCTCTGGCAGCCTCCAGCTGGTAAGCCTCTCAGCCTTCTAGCCTTAAGCACCACCTTGTCTTCATAATACATGAAAGCCCAGTCAAACTGCATCTCAAAATATGTCGTTTCTGAACAAGGAAAAAATAACTCCTTGAATCAGATTTTCTCTTTTCTAAGCTAATCAGATGTTAAAGTGTTCCATGAGTCATCTTAGACAAGGTCACACCGAACAACCTCAGCCAGTGACTAACAACAAAGCACACATTTCTGCTATGTAATTTCATTTTTATACCACATACAGCCCAGGGTACGTACTGACAGAGAAATCTCTGTTCATGCTGCTAACCACAAAAAACTCCTGCAAGTCAACAGGCATTTTTCACAGAATCAAAGAAAGTATTACTTAGAAAAACATAATTTTGAAAGTTTATGAAAAGAAAAAACTTGTAAGGTTAACCACAAAAGCAGGCTTTTCCTCTCCTCTAAGAGCTTCAGAAAGGGGGCGTAAGAGCTAATATAACAGAAATATGATGAATTTAACAGCTAATCAATGGTGACATTTCAACATAATGAGAAGTTTCTTTTTTTTTTTTAAAGAAAAAATAAAAAACACAAAAGAAAAGACTGTCTCACAGAAATACGCACTCTCAGAAACAAGTGTGCAAATTTCCAATGCCTGCTGACAGGTGGTGTTGCATCAAACTAAACAAAAGTAGTATTGTTGGAATGCAGCTTCTGAATAAGTAGGCTTAGTTTCCATTTAAAATTATCAGAAGGGAAATCTTCTAATATAAAAAGCTGAACTCAGCTATTCGGTTTGCAATTCTACTTTAAAATCTTGGCAGTAATGTATTTTGCCCTAAAATCTAGAAAAATGCTAGGCTATGAGAAAGAATTACAAAACAACAAACAAGCATGACTTGAAGCCCTACTCAGACCAGCAATGCAAAATGGTGTTCACAAATTTTCACACTATAGACAGCACAGAGATACTAGCTACGTAACAGTCACAATATTCCTAGGGGAGATTCAGTTATTCTTCTGACTTTTTTTAAATGCAAAAATACAGGGAAGAAATAAAGTACTCCTCCAAAGAGGGATCACTGCATCAATCTTCACATTAACTGTTAGGAATGTTTTTGGTTTCGTCAACTGCAGTAAAACTCCTTAAGGAAAGGGATGAAGAATGAAAGAGCAAAGATCACTTGAATCTCAGTTTTAGTTATTGCTGTATTTTCTGAGAAAAAGGTTATTTTTCCAGAATTTGGAAGACATATCCCCAGTGAAACCATAAAACATGCAGCATCTCCAGGCAGACTTTGCCTATTCTTAAGTCATTTGCACTTCAATTGAAAACTTGGGAAAAAAAAAGTCTTCCTACTGAAAAAGAAAATCTGATCACTTAATGCAAGACAAAAAACCTTGGACTTGGAGTGAGCTGACTGTCTGTTAGTGCAAAACAACATCTGTCTGTGTTTTAAATGTGACAGGTGTCCTTAACAGGCCCACTAAGGTTGCTGAGAAGAATAAATTGAGCTTGTAGGTGAGCTACTTAATAAGCTTCATTAGGAAAACAAAACCCACTCTGAAGAAATAAATGAAGATCATTAATGCTTGTATAAACACCGTCTTGTTCTCTTCCTCCCCCCTTTTTAAGTAGACATAGAATAAATCTTAACATTAGTTTTTAGAAAACCATGTCTTCGCAATTTCCCTGGGGAATTTTAACCTCAGGATAAATAAATGCTATTCAATTTGCATAGATAGTTTTTCTGTTGCCAGTATTTATATACACTGAGAAGTGTCACGCAAGAGGAGGGAGAAATACTGGGAATTGCATTCTTACTGACAAAAAGGGGTTATCACAGCACGTAACAGATAAGCATCTTACTGAGCAGACACTAACAGCAAAGTAAAGAGCAAAAGAACACTGCTTGGAAGAATTTCTTCCATTTGACCGATTACTACAGACAACTGCACTGACATACACCCTTAGCTAGCCCTTTACAATTTTGTTTTCTCTTGGATTCAGCAGCAGGTGGAAAAGAAAAACACCACCAAGCTCTACTTAATAGGATAGTCAAAATTCCTGCATATGACTAGTTGACATTCGAGGGCATACTGCATCTGTGCAAGCACATGAAGCGAGGATTTACAAGAAAAAAATTCCATATCAATCTATTCTTCTGAAATTCATGTTTTTCATTTAAAGTTATGCTTATGTGCTTTGTTAGGCATCTAGATGAGTTTGTAGAAAACTCTCTGAATAATGATGACACTGTCCGTTTTAAAAGGGACCTTCTTTCTTCCTTGTGATCAACAGTTACCTGTAAAACTCCTAATTTTTTGTATATGAAGTTCAAAAGGCAACCTTTCTTACTCATGTGTTTGGACTGTAATTCCTGGTACCCCAGAACATGCCTTGGTGTCTTTTCCTATGCTTTCTACCCAGAAGACAGGTAGTTTGCACTTATGAAATTACTTAAGAGCTTCAGTAAAGATCAAGCACACAATAATGGATGCCCAGCTTTACTTTGATTTGGTAGCACCTATGAACAATAAAACACCACAGTTAATTCACTTCTAGCCTTTCTTACACAAACTGAGTCATGCTCATGTTACTTGTACCTAAAAATTCATTTAGTGACATAGCTTATCCTTAATCTGTATGTAAGTATTCCTCCGTACAGAATTCCTGTGGGATTACGTGTTTATAAAACACAGAGATAATTTTGATGTGGAGTTCAATCTTGTGCATGTTTAACAAAACAAAACAACACTGAAAATGCACCTTAAACCGTCTTCACTGATTTTGGTTTTACTTAGTATTTGCTTAAAGCTTTTATATCTTTGTCTCATCCTGAGTAGAACAGTTTCTGTTAATGTTCGTCAGAACGGAATTTTATCTTAATACTGGAGAATTCACCTTATTTTTAGTAGCTTACACTTTGACACAGCATAACTAACAGCATAACTAACAGGAGGATTACTACAAATAAAATACAGTTTAAGTAGCAGTGATTTAAACATCTGTCTTTCTATTCTCTCAGTATTTACCATTATATAAAAAACAGGCATGTTGGCTTTAGAAACCTGAAATGAATGAAGCTTCAAAGAAAACATTTTCAGTGAAGGTGTTCAGGCCAGTAGAACATGCATAAGTAGCACCATTTGGCTGCATTCCATCCCAGCTCCCAGTCACTACAACAGTGCCTGCTCACAAGAATATGATAGCTACACTAAGTCTCCATGACAGTCTGGAATTTGAAAGCTAGTTCAAATTTCCAACTGTATTTATTGTCCTGTACCATGAACTGATGAATATTACATCCTTATGATCATTGTAGTATTACAATTTTTCATTTAGCTAGGATGCAAAAAGCACAAAAAAGTATATGAATACAGCTTTCAGCTCCTACCACCTTGACAGTGAACATGACAAGTGTGGGTCACCAGAGCTGGATGTAGAACACAATCAACCTGCACTTGTCCCAGAGCAGATGTTCTGGAGTGGATACTGGAAGCAGCAGCCTGTGACAGATTTTCACAAGTTCCTCAGCTCCATCCTCTGCCTGACAGGTATCCTCCCACCAAAGCTGTGGAGAGGAGCAATACACGCAGACTAACTCTCCAGCCATGGCCCACCACTGCCATACCTGCTGGTGCATTCCTTGGGGACTGAGCTGAGACTTACCAGGAGACCAGCTTGGCTGAGAAAGGGAGCCACAGCGTGGCTTGAATGTGAAAAGGCAGCATACTAGCTGGGACAAAATGGACAGCCTACAAAAAAGGAATTGAGACACATGCCCTGGGCAAGTAGAGACTGCATTCATTGTCAGTGAAGCTAACAATCTCTAGAGGTGAGGTGTTTAAGAGGTGTCAAGGGCAGCAAGAAGAGTTTCTACAGCTAAAACAACACTAAAAGGCTGACCAAGGAAAATGTCAGCTTGCTGCTGGGTTGGGTGTGCCTGTGACAGCAGGCACCGATAAGGCAGTTCCTCATCGCATTCTCTGTTGCCAGCAGAAAGGTCAGCTAGCCTTCTTGCTTAGTGATATGGCTCCAGGAGTAGTTACCACCTGGGGATGTTAGTATTAAAAAAGCAAAAATAAAAAGTGTTGCTTACTGACTCTGATGTTCCACACAACTCCCAAGTAACACACGCCAAGACTTTACCAACAGCTTCTAACAAAGCTGGAAGAGTCCTCCTTCATTACAACAAGTAAACTATCAATTCCTGTTTTTACTTTTCAACTGTGTTCCCCATTTTAGATTCTGTTTATCGTATTCCATGTAACAGGTTACCCTCCAAGAGTGCACAAAAGAGTGTCCAGAATGCTGATGCATTCTGCATTATCACACATGGCAGGAGCTCAGGAAATGCTCAATGCAAGAGGCTACAAAAAGAACAATGCATGATGTTAGATAAACGTCTAATGCTGAATATGCAGCTGAACATTAGGTCACCCAGCTTTACAAATCAAGCACAAGACATTGCAGAGTTCTGTGTAAATTAAACAAAAAGTAATATTCATGTTCAAAAAAACCCACTTTTCTATTGTGCACCACAGGTGGCAATGAACAATTGCCAGAATTGCCATGTTCAGGATCCCTCTTCTATGCCTTCTTCAGTCTATGCATTTTTGTTTTTATCACCAAAAATTATTATGCAGGTCTTTTCTTTCCACAACCCCCTTCGATTCTTTTGGACCTCTGTGGGACCTGAATAGCTCCAGCTCCTCTTTTCTCTAACTTTTCTTACTTTTCCTAGCGAAAAAAACCAAACCAATTTTTACAACAGTTCTGCCTACAAAGGATACCGATATCACTAACTAGGTTCACAATGGCAGACATCCCTCCCTACCTCAAAAATCTTATATGGACATCAAACAGTACCCTTCAGCTTGGGAAATTACTTTGCTGCAGAACTAAGACATACCTCCATTATTCAGTTTATTAGCTTCTGTCCACTTAGAATGAGACAGACCCACCAAAGCAGTACTGAGCCTGCAACTCTAAACACTCTTCAATCTTACATAATGACAGTACTACAGGTCTATTTGCTGTGCATCAGAAAAGATTCATTGAGAACTTCAAATTAACGGAAAACAGTAATAATAATAATAAATACTCTATTGAGCTACTCTCCTAGATTTAGCTGTATTTCCACAAACAGGTCTTAAATCCTAATAACTAACTGAAACACAGTCTTCATCAGTGCTTTGACATTCTTTGTTTTTTCTAATTAAATTGAACGGAGAGGGACTTGGCAGGTTAAGCAACACAGAGTCATATCCTACTCCCTGTTTTGCTGAACTAAATCTAGAATAGACATGAACAGCGAAGTTGATATAGTCAATAAATTTTACTCACTCGACAATCCCGTTGCAATGTTTTCATTAATGCACTGTGAGTTTCAGAGTCAAAATACAACCCTTCATGCATGTCTTGCAAGAAATCCAAGTCTTTGAATGTTGGGTTGGATTTCTCCCTCTCTTTTCTTGATGCTCTCCGTTTATACGTGGAGCCTTTCAAGTCATATGTGAAATGCATTTTCAAGGCTCGTGGCAAAACATTGTTCATTACAACAATTCTAATATTAATGCCTCCTGACTGAACACAGTACAGCCCATAAAATTTGGGTAGAAGCGTTCTTGGATTCTGGTTCAGATTCTAGAACAAAAGAGAGAGATTTAAATATGTTTACTTAGAAGAATGTACATGCTTAAGAAAGTTATTTTTATGCCAAAGGACAGTAACAAAGAGCAAGAGAACAGATCTTCCTATTAAGTGCAGTTTCCTTGGACAATTGACTTTCTTAAATAAAACACACTGTTCTGAGAAGAAACTGAAAGTGAGAGGTCTACCACGGAACAAACCTCCTGTGATGCCCAGAGGCCTCACATAACCACACTGTCTTCGATGTAAAGGGGAAACATAAGTCTTGGAAGAAAAAAAGAATTGGACACTGCTACCAACACACACTGCTTCTTGACAGGCGATTCCAATTTAGTTTGAACTCCACAATCACACTTGTGGCATGCACTGTTGTGACAAATATGAGTGCATCTCTGATTCAGCATGTATGGCAGGTTTCTCTTTCCCACATCCCATGAAAGTGTAGACTGGGCTAACCTAAACATATCCCAAAGATTTAGTTTATTGTTTTGATCTGAATAACCTTTGCATTTCACATGCGGGAAGAAGTTTGGGTCAATTACCCTAACTTGGATTCTGAAACAGGAGAATCCCTGTCTCCGTGAAGCTCTTCATTATGAAGGTTAGTGCCAAATGATCAGGTTGTCTCCACGTGAGTCTGAGGTCATAACAGAATCATGACATATGATCAAAATAGTAGATCACAAGAGAGCCATGAGTAAAAAATCATCCTTCTGAACACGACTACTCTCAGCTTTTGGCATGAAAACCACAAGAAAGGGAAAAACTACTTCACGTCTTGCGTTATTAGAAGATATACCTATGGGAACAAACTGCTTTCACAGAAACAGGGTGATTAAAGCTTTACATTTTGGAAACCCCTGCATATGTGAAGAGCAAGAATAAAGCCCCTAGAAACAAAGAAAAGCGGTCTTACATTTATTTGCAGTAATGCTCAACTCAAACTTATGCTGAGCTGATTATCCTGATTACAAACAAGAAAAAGGAGTACCTGCCATTGTAGGTTTTTTTTTTTTAATGCTATCACTGCATGATTTTTTTTTTAAACAAACACTGAATCTCTATTACGTTACTGTAATCACCATTACATTCCTCATTCTTAGTACAAGTAGGAAGATAACATTAAGTGCTTGCTTAAGAAAACACAAAAAGAAAAGAAAACCTGGCCAACAATAATCACAGGTGTTATATTCCAAAGTCTTGTATACTACCCAGAAGAATCTCTGTTTATATGCACATTGAGTAGTTTTTGTTGAAAAAAGGAGAACTGTTTAATTTATTTTGGATTGATGATTTCTGTTTCTAATGCCTGATACACATAAAACAATACAATCAATTTAGCATTAGCTCTCAGAAAAGCTGTAGTTAAAACTTAGGTATTGAACAAACTCTATTGCTAAGAATACTTTTAACATCATTTCTTTAATACACGAGAAACTGAAGAAGTCCAGAAACAAAAGAGAAACTGACCGGTCTAGTTTCTTTGTCCACTCTGAGTGAAATGCAGAGGGTAGACAAACAAAAAAAATGGAGAAAAAAAGTTGAATTAGAAATTTAGAAGTCTTTTTTGTTACTAACTTATTAGAAGCAAAGTTTGGTAGCATTTTAGAAGATGATGTTCAGCTTCATCTTGAATGCTAAGGGAATAACTATTATCTTAAATGTATTCTTGATTTATATCCATTCTTTCTGATGGATGTGGGAGTACAAATTTGAAAGGTAAAAAAATTATTATGAAAAATATGGGTAAAGTCATCAAACGAAACCCAATCCCTAGAAGTGTGATGTAAAACTGCACATATCTAGGTAGCGAATATAAAGGTGTAAACAAACTTCAATTACTTACCATATAATAACCTGGCAAGAGCTTCTGAAGAAACTCAGCCTCTTTGTGTTGAACTGTTTTGATGATGAACTCGTCATCACTAGTTACAAAAAATAAGGACCCACTGGCACCTGGATTGGACAATTCAATTAAAGGCTCACTGCAGATTGAATACTGAAAGAAACAAAAAAAAGTTTAATGCCAATGCATGCGTTACTCAAATAGAAGTTTAATACAAAGAACTGCAGCTGCAAATAAACACAGAGGAGTCAGGGAGCTCTATCCTTCGGGCCTCAACAGCAGAAATACTACTGTACAGCAAACTGGGTCACAGTAATTTGAGGACACGCGGCACAGTTGTGGAAGCAGTACAACTTTCCTCTCCACGAAGCACTGCACCAGATAAAATTCTCAAGGCAGTGAACTCAGTGAGCAAGACGGAAACAATCCATCCTCACACCATCAGCACCGCAAATCCGTGAACCTGAAGATGACATTTTCTTTTTAACTGTTCACTTTTCACGGACAATTATTTATGAAGCACACGTGGGAAGTATGCCAGAAAAAGACACAAGGAGTACAAGTGTTGCACAACACACAAATAAGTAATTCATATCCTATGCAACTAGGGCTGATACCATTAGAATAATCATCTCAGTGTAACTGCTAACTGCTATCAGTTTTCTGATCATTTGCCTGCTTGAAATAGCATAGCTAAATAACAGCAAGTAGGAAAAGATGCATTTTTGGAGGACCATTATATTGGAGGTTTAGACAGGCTCTCTCTTCACAGAGATTCAGTAATACTTACAATCACATTAAGGAGGAAGAATAACTAACGAGTATTCTTCACTAGTAGAACCAGACCTCACGCAGAGGCTAATGCGCGTTTATTAACCTTCCATTAATTTACACTTTACGCTTCATTCAAAGTGAGTGGAGAAAAGACACTAAGCTCCAAACCACAGAGAAATCTGCTTACATAAAACTCAAGAGCTTATTTGAAATATAGTCACATTAAGCTTTTATTCACACACACTTTTCTTCTGTTATACATCAGTGGCTTTACGCATTTGCAGACCTAGCACGCAGCCCAATAATTTAAGGCTTCAGTCTTTGAAAGAAACAAAATTACACAGGACCTGAATTATGAGCAATGCAAGCACCAGGAAATTATTCTTAGCAGCAGGTCTTCTGATCTTATCATAACAAAAGGAGTAACTGCTTCAATAACAAAGTAAAATTGGCTTACTGGGTCAGCACATGAGATGAGCTAAGGAATTCCATGGTGGAGAAAAAAAAAATTAAAAAAAGAGTTTTATTTGCTGAAAACGGCTTTCATTAAATTTAACCACGATCTGGCCAGTGACTTCAGAGAGTCGTGACAGCAACAAAAGCTGATATGAGAAAATGAAGCAAATGTGTGGGTTTTTTTTTTTTTTTGACACTTGAGCTAAGGAAGCATGCTTCCCATATGCTCAATCACTGCCTTGCGCACTTTCTCACAGTGGGGCCGGCTGAGGCTTTTCACGTTCTTTGAATTTCTAAGACTTTGGCATGCCATAACAATTTTGCCTATTCCTCTCTCTGCTTTGCTGTTTACTCAGCTCCAATTAATGAGAGCTTTTTGTTGGCTGCAGTGGTCTAACAATAGAATAGCACTACTAATCTCTAATGCTACACAGGCATTCAGAGCAAAGCATTGGTTGTATTACAGCCCCTAAATCTTTCTTGGCAAAATATATAAACCTTCACCATCAATTTTCATTGCTGCAAGCATCTGAAACCAATTATCTTAAACATTAAACACAGTTTCAACAACACGGTTTATTGTAAGCAAGAGCTATAAACCTACACTGTATGCTGGTTATTTCACAGTTGAGTTAATTCCTGTAAAATAAAAGCCTAAAGACCAAACAAAATTTTTTAACTGCTAGAGGTTAAGTGAAATAGAAAACTGAAAACTACCAAAACTCCCCAAACCACAGCATTTAAGGATCAAGAATTCCCACTCAAAGGTAAAACTGTAAATCTTCTGATCTCTGACACTGCAAATTAGCCATGTAAGCCTACTTACGCTTGCTGTAATTTATCCTCCCCTTCTTTTACTTTACTTTCTCTCTTCACTCCCCGCTGAATCATCAGTTTGCATGCCCTTACAGTAAAGTATCATTTTAGACACTAGACAAAAATTATGGTCATGACATGACAGATCCAGATTTCACAAAAATAAGCAGGACTACTCAGTCAGAATCCCTACACTTGCTACCAAGAGGAATGCTGTGGTCACAACCAATAGAGAGCAGTGTCCCAAACTAAGTTTTGTTCTGCGATTAAAGTACGCCACTGATCACGAATGCCTCTGGGCCACAACAGACTGCAACCTGCTCTGGTTGCAATGTGACGCCCGTTCAGAGTGAGAAACAACAAACATGGATTGTTTGCAGAGTAAGTACAAACCCAATGGATGCCTGCATCACTTACAACAACACACTGAAATCCCAACTGTATTTAAAAAAAAAATTTAAGGAAATCTACTTTTGTATTTTTAAGAGGAAAAGTGGTACAATATTGAAACTGCTCAACTCTCAGCTCTCTGGAGTACTGCGCTCAACCTTCCCTTACACTAGGAAAAGAGGAACCTGCAGCAGTGGGGGAAGAAACGTCCCAGACACACTGTCTCAGACACACTTCCCCCACACAGAGGTGCAAAAAAGCTTCATTCTTTTTCTTTCACCAGAAATCCGAGTTTCTCAACAGCTGCCCAAATTGAAAATTCATAAATAAATAAGAAAAAAGAATGCCTTCCTACAATGTCTGCATGGAAACAAGATAAGAGTTTCATTCAGCTTTTGCTTGCATTTGACCACTGAAACGTTTTCTCCATTTCTAGCTCTTCGGACAGAGATGCTCCTTTTCCTTGGTGCATCTAGCTGTTTAGAGGAGAAAAATAATCGAAAGCTGCTTTCATTGGAGATTTCCAACAGCAATCAGTCATCTGTGATTTTATAGCTGAGCAGGGTGGCACAAATTTCCATCAACAGCCTTTCTGTAATCTTTAATTTATGCTACTGCAGATATTTCTTCAGGTAGAATAAAAGTCGCAGGTGACAGTATTTACACAGTCTCTACTAGAAGCTGTAAACACACCCTGAATACTTGGTCTTTCTCGAGATCCATAAAAGGAAATAGAACATTTTACATAAAAAAAACATTATAAGACTCCAACCCTACAGCATTTCCTAGCAGCTAACATCTGTAATTCAAAGGAATTATCTGTTCTTACACTTAAGCATTGCCTGAGAGCTACTAAAACCAATTCCATGCACAGTGCTACAAAATTAAAATCAGAGACTTGTGTTCAACATAGATGAAAGCAAAGGCACCTATGTTTTACTTCTAAGTTCACTGCCTAAGCGAAAAAAAGCTTACGTTGTGCTCAAACACAAAGTCTGTGAAGGAATATATTTAGTAATATTCCAACACCATTTAACGCGTTATTTTTTATTCAGTGAAACCATCAAATTCTTCTGATTGCAAAAACTCAGCTACCATTAATAATAAAAAATATTTAAAAACACGTCCTAAAGAATTTAACAATAAAATTGATGCTCAAAACTGCCTACTTGTACAGGGGCCCTGATTTGTCACATGGATCAGCATGAGACAGACTGGACATGAGAGAAACATCCAGCTCTCCCTTTTCACTCCGCTGTTGCAAAAGCAGGAGAAGCAAAGTAAGCAGACCCTTGTCTCTGGCAGTGCACAAAGTGGTTCTACCAAATAAAACCTGCTCTTATGATGATAGCAAATACATCATGCTTTTCTCATGTAGACAGCTGAATATTGAAGAATTAGACTTCCAAGTATACAATATGGATAAAAAAGGAATATACTCTAAAACTCTTAGGCCTCCACTTCAATTTTGTCAAGGTTAGATGAGAACGTTTGCAGACAAACACATTTAATGAAGTCAATAACACAAAAGCACTTATATGTTGCATAATCAGTACAGAAGTACTGAATACAATCTCTAGAAACAATGAGTTGGATAACTGTTAATTAATCCAGTTAATTAACATGGCATGGTTTTTTTTTAGGCAAATGCCTCAAAGATGAAGAAGATTTTTGTAAAACTGTAAAAATATTCACTAGTAATTAAACACCACACACAAAATTCACTACCCATTTGGGCACCATCGAAGCATCCTCCTCTGTACGAAACTAGCGTAGATTATTTGTATCTCAAAGGAAAACTGAAAGCTCTTACCAAGTAATCATCAGGCTTGATACCAAAAAGCTCTCTGAAATATCGGAAGGCAAGAGGTGCATACGTCTTAAATCTGAAGTCAGGGTAATGATGAGCAGGGGTGAGATTGCTCCCTTCACTGTAAACAAAAAAAAAAAAATAATAGATCAAACCTACAGTTATTACTGAGAAATTTTTAGCCACTTCCTGCAAAGCATACCATTAATGTAAAGCCACCTAGCTCAATCACTGGCCTTGCTAGAGTCATACATGCAGACGAATCTGCCTATCAGCATTCATCAGTCTCACAGAAATGCCTGGGAGATACACAGTATCACCAGCAAACTCCTTTTTCTCTCCTTTCATGCTGTCTTTTCACCACCCACTTCCACATTCACAAAGATCGTATTTAAACTAATGCTACAGCTTCTAACCTCCCTTCAAGGAAGCCAGTCTAATAGCTTTGACACAGAAAGGGAAAGTGTGGTGAACTATACTGGTTCACAAGGGGGTCAGACAGAGATTACTAAAGATACTAAAAATGCAAAACAGGTAAGATGATTAAAATGAGAGAGAATAAAAGGATACTACAGCATAACAAAGAGGGCAGGAACTATGCAGACAGAGCAGAGGGAAGGAAGTAGGTCTACCAATTTTTTTTTTGGTGCCAGCCAGCTTCGATTAGCTCAGCATTATTAATGAAATGGCATTCTCAGCACCAATTTCCGCAGGCTAATTGCAGTTACACTATCTCACTCTTCCTTGCTAGTACACCGCAGAACTGAAAAGCCTCCCTGAGCTTTAAGTGGTTTTCTGTTCCTCCATCTGTCACATCACATTTTATCCTGCCTCAGTCTAAACCACCACTGGTTTATATGCTCAGTTAATTAGGAACACGAGCTATATACAGTGTGGGGAATTATTGAAAATGATATCAGATACGCGTAAGATACAGATTCAAAGCAGAAGATGCACAAAGAAAGACCGCTGAGCTGGGCAGTCTGGAAGCCAGTCTTTCTCAACGAAGCAGATAAGAAAGAATGTAACCCTCATGACTCTTTTCCTTATTTTACATCAACACTCCCTCTCTACTTCCATGATGCAGCTGTATGAGTATTGAGATGAACACTACACTATTTATAGCATATATATTTATAAGCTGAAGGAAGAGGCTGGCAGGAAAATGCTATCAGAAGAAAAATATGCAAAAAAATTTGTCTGCGGTTTCCTTCACGTTGGAAATTAAAAGAAGGCTTTAAACAGAGTAATAAAGTTCTACACTATAATTTCAAAGCAAGGAAGAATAGCATTAAGACAAAGTTTGGTCACTCCGTGCATGGGCTGACAAATATCGGAGTATAAAATCCATAAGACTGGACACAGTGGTGAAAACCAGCTCTTCTGACACTGCTTTAGTCATTTACCCTAATGAAATTATTCAGAAATGCAGTATGTACCTACATGCTTGATAGCAGTAGTATACAAAGTATACAAAAAAACAAATCAAGAATTCACAAAAATATGAAGAAGGAGTGTTAAGCAGATTTTCTATAAAGACTGATTTAGGTATCATAAATCTATAATCAAACACATCTAAGAGCTTTGATCCTGTGCAATTAATGTCTGCCACACGAACTTGTCACCCACAATAATTAACAACAACCTAATTACAGAAGTCTACCCAACCCATTTAGCCACCCCTGCATGCATACCACCAAAACTCAACAGAACTAAACTGCTGCTCATCAAGCAGTATAAGCTAGACAAAAAGCTTTCTCAGGCTCCAGAAAGGCACATACTTCAGATTCTGGAATATGAGACCAAAGAAGAAAAAACAACCTGCCTTCTGGCTGGAAACCACACTTCAAAAGATGTCTGTAGATAAGGAAAGATGCATACAAAGGTATCAGAATACCAGTGTTTCT
Organism: Pavo muticus; assembly: GCA_016647715.1. Taxonomy (NCBI): domain Eukaryota; kingdom Metazoa; phylum Chordata; class Aves; order Galliformes; family Phasianidae; genus Pavo; species Pavo muticus. Next base: position 673,974 of record JACDJE010000375.1, read on the forward strand.
TCAATTGCTAAACCATACAGCTAACAGCTAGCAAACACTGCTACCTCGACTGCTCATTTTGTAGTCCAACGTATAATGACTCTAAGGAATTAAAATAAAATCCACTTACAGTTTATTTTTATTAAGTAAAAAAGACAAGTCAATAGCTAATAGGCTGAACTTAGTATTTTTCCTTACAGTTAAGCTTGGTTAATGCTTTTTCTTCCTTTCAGCATGCCAGTCTTAGCTGAAATGAAGTTTTCCATAGCTGGTATATACCTCATTGCATTTTACTGCAGTATACGCGGATGTCACAGGGTAACACGTAGCTACACTGGGAACTGTTCCAGCGCCTCACCATCCTGATTACAAAGAACTTTTCCCTTATATCCAATCTAAATCTCTCTTTAGTTTGAAACTATTTCCCATTTATCCTACCACAACAGATCCTGAAGTCTGCCCCTTTCTTTCTTATAGCCCCTTTCTTAAAGCAACCCGACAGGCTGCTATCAGGTCTCCCCAGAGTATTCTATTCTCCAGGCTGAACACCCCCAGCTCTTTCAGCCTGTCCTCTGGGAACGTGGGGCCACGTTCCACACGACTGTCACAAGAGCTAATCATCTAAACTTTATAACGAAACCTTACCTTTTACAACATACTTTTACAAATCTGTTTCCTGCAGCCATAACTCCACTCTTTATTTTGTGAAAGTGTGGCAAAAGATTATGCATCCTTACTCTGCTAGGACATGTCCCATTGTTGAAACTTCACCAAGGCCAAAATGAAGACAGGAGGTATTCTGTGATAATACCACGGGCCCAAGCCACTTCGCAAGTGCAGTATGTAGAAAAAAAGACCATTAGTTAGAACTAAAATTGTTCCTAAGCTGGACACAGTACGTGGAAATTTATTCCAGAATATATGGAAAATATAGTAATTATTTTTGAACAGCACATACACAGAGAACAACACACTGAAGCTGCAGTGAGCATACAGGTCAATAGCATCTAACGGACTTACTAGTTTAACCAGAAACCATAACAAGTGTTCACAATGTGCAGGATCCAGAACCTAAAAATACAGTCTATTAGCAAGGGAAATACACAAGACTGACTAACAACTTGCTGCAAAAAGGTCAAAGTCACAGCTGTGCTTAGCAGCAGCCTGCATCTCAGAAGGCTGAAGAGATGAAGCCTTTCTCCAAATGCTCTGCATTTCTGAAGCTGCATATGACTGAGTAGCCAAAGTTAGCTGATAAAAATGGAGTTCAGCTCACCAAGCATCACCATAGAAAGTATGCCACCTCAGTCTGTGTCTGCTGGATTTGCTCATCAAGGTGCCCACGTTCCCAGCTCACATGCGGCTGCACAGCTAGTGACTAGCTCAAGTCATCACTGCCTGAAACTATGAGGCATGTTAGCTCAGCACCAGGCGCCACAACTCTGAGCTGGCCCCAGACGTGAATCAAACAGCTGTCAGAATACTTCTGTATCCACAACACGCAAATGGCCGAATTGGGAACAAAACGTGACACCAAGACATGAACTGGTTCACCTCACTAAAGGAGGTCGGGGCACTAAGCATAACGCAGGAAGACAAAAAAAGCCCCGCACACCTGAACTAATAGACGGAGGAGGGAGGAGAGAACACTGGCAGGATGCAGAACTTTCCCACAGATCCTCTGGCCACTGCTGCAATAGATAAGCTCCAGATAAGCACCTCCTTGCTGGATTTTCAAAGCAGTGTTCAAAAGCAGTTTCCCATGCGATTTCAACCTACGAGGGGAGTTAGGCTGAGACTCCAGTTACTGTATCTCCAGAATCATCTGGGTCACTTGCACACTGCATTTGTTTTTTAGCACAAAGCACACATCTGCACAGTATTATTTACACTCAGTCCTAACTGTAGATCCAAATACACTTTCTTACAGCACCCCCTATTACTACTCACTTAACCCCCAAAAGGAACATATTTTATAATCCTTAGGAAAAGGGAAAATGACAAATGGACAGTGTGAACCAGAAAGTAACAGAAGCATTTCCCCATTTCCACAGCTGCAAAAATGTACAAACAAAAGCAAGCAGTTCAGATTCACTCCCGCAAAGAGTACTTTACTGAGAGCTGCTTCCTGAAACAAATGTCTAAGTAGATCCAGGATAAACTGCGACCCAATTTAACCCTGTTACAAAGTAACTCTGGACCAGGCATAACCTGCAATCTGTGGGTTAATCAGATTTACAACTGCTCCCACAATAAGCAGCGCAGTTATGTTCAGTATTATCTGTGCTCTTTTAGGGAAAAAACAGTTTTCTCCCTCCTTCACAAACTCTGAACACAGCAGGAAGTTATTTTCCTATTGTCAACAAAGCTGAACTACAGACAGAACTTAGGTTTACATCAGGGCCCAAGTGACACGCAGAAACTAGTTTTCTTATCCCACTTAACAAATTTATGAACAACTGTAAACTGCTTTTCCCCATAAGGGCACAGATAATACTATTTTGCTCGCTGGAGCACAGGCTGTTGTTTTGCTGCACTTCCACTACCTCAGATCTATTTTGTCACCATCACTACAACTGTGCTCACGTTGCTGTTAAAGAAGTCTGCATGCCTGTGATCACAGAACAACTGTCCTCTCACCTCTGACCATATCATACCTGCTAGATCTGGATGAGGCCACAGAAATTCAGTCAGTACCCTGTCAGGAGCTGCAGCTAAATTATGTGTACTTAGAGCAAGAAGAAAAATGTAGCTTCTTGCTCAGTAATTGACTACTTTAAGCTCCACACTTGCTGCACTGCCTTGCCAGGTTCTTTTCCAAATGAAGTAACTGGGCAAAAGCGTTGCTTCACCTCAGCTTGCTCCTGGATACTCATCATCTCCCAGACAGCAGTGAGCCCATGGAATCTTCTGGTGTAACTAATTTCAGCTTATTTCTTTCAACCCAGACCAGCCCAAAGGGGGAGGAAAAAATAAAGTAAAAACCTAAAAATTTAGAGGACACAGAGCACATTTTCCATAAGCTGCATTTAAGTAGTGACTTCTACAACACTGCCTTCAACTCTGAACACTATCCTAGGAAAGGGTAAAGAGCACCTGAACTACACCTCTGGAGCTCAGCCTCACACAGAAGGGACATGAGGCCTTTGCTTTTTACCTCAAGCTGTAGTAGAGAAGCCAGCTACAGATAGGACTCAGAAGTCTTCCATACAATGCCCAGACTCAATATGCTATTATCCTCAGCCAGAAGCCTGTAACACTGAATTATTATAATTCATTTAACTCTATATTATTATGATTTATGCAAGTTAGTAGCACTTCAGATTGAAAAGATTTCAGACAAAGGTTCAAGTTAAATAAAAACGAGAGAAGGACTTGAAATATGAAATTTGTTGTGAGTTTAAGAAGCGAAGCATAGTGATTGTTTTTAAGATACTTCTATGGATAGCCAATTTTTGGTTTCACAGAGTGTTACCAGCAAGGGCTCTACACAGAAAGGCTCTTTGTTACAGTCAAGATGAGTCACTGTATTATGAGTCATTGTATTATGTACTGCTGCTTACTGGACTGCTATACAAAAACAAGAATTCAGATCACTTGCTGCTCTAGTCATTTCTTTCATTTATATCATTTTCTTCATGCTTTTTTTTTTTTTGTTAAGATAACTGTCAAGAAAGGTGCTATTAAAGCTTTTAGGATCAATTTAATCTTAGTTAATAGGCTATTACTTTTGCCTTTGTTCTCTTTTTCAGCCAGAAGTAATCCCTGCTAGTCCTCCCTTAAAAACACTACCAAACAACTACAAAAATGTAATTTCTGAATGTCCAAGGATGCACATTTCACAAGGTCAATGATGTCTGTGACGCTAAAGACTGGCAAATAAAAACCATTTTATTTCACTTGATCTTTCACACGTACGTTAAAAAAGACACAGACTACTTTTTTTTTGCCCAAAGTTGTGCTGTATCACAAAACACTTAACATATATGTTTCATTTTGTTTCACGAATGATAAAACCAGTATAACAGCCAAACAAACAACTACAGAACCCTGCATAGCTATCACAGTTGGACACTTCAGATATGATGGCTCGCTTCATTTTTCAAAAAAAATGAGTAAGCTTTTTTTTTACATGATATACAAACTTCTCAGTTTTAAGTTGTAATTTGTTTGGTTTTTTTCTGAACAAATGAAAAACTGTGGTTACAGTGGATAAGCACATAGATAACAAATCTATATTTAATCACCAAGAGAAAGATCACAAACCTTACAGTTAGCACCAGAACACATTACACAGATACCCTCAAGTCCTATGAACTAGAGAATGCAATTAAATGCTTCATTTCAGATAAGAAATACAGTCTTGAAAGATCACTCAGTTCAGAGGAAATTAGGAGTTTAAACTACCAAATTTACATCAAGAGAGATCACCTTTGAAGTATCTACCTGCAATTATTCTAACATTGTCAATTTTACTTCCCATTTGTTAACACTAATAATCTCTAAGCATTGATATAAGCATCCAATACAAGAAAGACAGGGAGCTGTTAGAGTGGGCCCAGAGGAGGACCACAACAATGACCAAAGGGCTGGAGAGCACCTCCCCTACAAAGACAGGCTGAGGGAGCTGGGCTTGTTCAGCCTGGAGAAAAGGCGGCTGCAGGGTGACCTCATCACAGCCTTCCAGTGCCTGAAGGGAGCCTACAAACAGGAGGGGAGTCAACTCTTTGAAAGGGTAGATAACGACTTTAAGGGTAGATAATGGTTTTAAGTTGAAGGAGGGAAGATTTAGGTTGGATGTCAGGGGGAAGTTCTTTACTATGAGAGTGGTGAGGCGCTGGAACAGGCTGCCCAGAGAGGTTGTGGATGCCCCGTCCCTGGAGGTGTTCAAGGCCAGGTTGGACGGGGCCCTGGGCAGCCTGGTCTAGTATTAGATATGGAGGTTGGCGGCCCTGCCTGCGGCACGGGGTTGGAACTTGATGATCCTTGAGGTCCCTTCCAACCCAAGCCATTCTATGATTCTATGATTCATTGCAAATTATTAGGAACAATTTATGAAGTAACATTCCAACTCCATACACGAACCAAACTTGACAACATGAAGACAGGAGCATTTTCAAGTCCTTCTGCCTCAATCTTCCAACCCAGTTTTGCCAGAATTGTAAAACAATCCTTATTTTAAATACTTAGGTAGAGTTTCATTATGAAATTCTGCTAGAAAATGGATCGAATAGGCTTGTCCTTACCTGGGTAAGAAGACACTTTCCACTACGTAGAAGTCTTGCATAAGAACATCTCTATCTGGTTTTGAAGTAAGGTTTCCTACAGTGTATCCTATTCCCAGCTGGATAGCACCTTTAATAGCTGAGGACGTAGTCTGCATAGGAAGTAAGAATTCAAGCATCAGTTAACTACAGAGAGATTTCTGTCCTAATCAGTAACATAATTTTGTAATAACAATGCCACATCCTCTTTCTTTCTCAGCCTTTAGGAGCAGAAGAAAACTTTCAACTAGAGACAACTTCTTATCAGCTAAAAGATTTAAAGAAATACTGCGCCATTCCAAAAGCCTATTAGAAATTCAAACCTATTCCAGAGTCTGAAATGGCAAGCATTACATTCTGGGAAAAAACAGTTACAAATACCACAGAAATGCACAACGGCTGCTCCAAAAGTAATGCCTCATGTTTTATTATGTTTGCCCATGACATCAGAAGCAGAAGTTGGTAGTATGGCAGCAGAGGGTGAACCTTCCCACCAATATTCTGTTACATGCCGTTGATGTGTGACAGCAGCAGAAGGGCACTCTGACAAAATGGCATCTGACATGGAAGTGCAGATGAAGCAAAGAAAAGATGAAAGGATTGAATAAAGAAAACCACTGGGAAGGTAAATAAGGTTAACAAGAAGGGAACAACTCCCCTTCGCATGGTGTACTTGCACTAGTTCAAAGGTAACCTCTGAAAACAAGCATCAAAATGGTATCTCTCATCCATCAAACTGGACACTGTATCAGTGAAAATCCCAGAAGTTCCACAGCCAGAATTACTGAAGCACTTGAACAAAAATATTTCAGAAGGGAGTGAAAATTACGTAAGAAAGGGTTCACATGCACAAAACTACACTTATTTTAGTCCTCAGAACAGCATATGCCAGAGTCACTGCTTATTTTTAGAAAAGATAGAGGTGTGTGGTTCCTCATTAATCAAGACTGCACACCAAGCAGAAGTTGCAATTTTATAACAGTTCAGAACAGGTAATTTGGTAAGAACAAACAATGCTACCATTCTTCAACTGCAACTTTGATTAATAAAAAGATCTGGCTTGTGTTGTAAGACGATTCACACTTTTCTTCCTTTGAAAGGATTCTATTCATGCATGATTAATGCCCAGCACAAGCAGCAATTATGTAACTTTGATCAAATCAATATACATGTAAAAAGAGTTTACGCTTATAGTTGGACGCCCATCTTGTTCACTGGCACAGTGAGGGACTACATCTGGAAAGCACAGCTGCTAACACAGTACTACTGCATTTTACCAAACACAGAGGATACACCATACCAAAAAAAAGGCCCGTACATTGGCTCATAATGTCAGAGGTGGATATTGGTGATATGGCAGAATATCCCACCGATATTTCATAACATGTTGTTGAGGTGTGACAGATGGAAGCAAGGGCAAAACTGTGAGTACTGTAACTACTAGAAACCATATTATATGTTGCCAAATAACCATTTCCATTAGAATGTGAAGGTCACTGCAGTTTCGGTGTAAATGGCTGGCAAATGGTAAATACATTTATCTTTTCAAACAGGTTTTCTTACATGTTATCTATCCGTATGGGACTATTAATAACAACAAATGAACGTTTTAAAAAACAGAACACAACCAACCATGAACAGAAAGGAACTGCATCAGATTCAGCCTTCACTTAATTTTATGAAGTTCACCCTGCTCTCATTCATTTTTCCCATTCTTAACACTCAATCGATGTTTACTAAGTCTCCATATTCCCCACAAGCAGTTCATGAATTCAACATTCTTGCCCTTTTCAGCACATCCTAAAAGTGTCATATGGAACTTCATGCATATGAACTTTGCCCTTGTGTATCTGTTTTCCTTTTTTATAACTCATTTTATTGCAACTGAAGCTTAGCCTATGAACTTTCGAGGGCAAAGATGGTGATTCTTCTGCAAGACACCTGGATTACTGCAGGTGCTATAAAGCACCTGCTATAATGCTCATACTCTTTTCCTCAGAAATTTCACCCCATTATCACCCTGAAAGGCAAGGTGATTTTTGTTTTTTTCCACCCTTTGTACTACTGTCATTCAAATAAATTTAAGTAAAACAATCCAGGTTTTTAAATTTTTCTAATTAAATGGTAGAGCTACCTAGTTATGACAGTCCTATTTATGACATGGGGAGCAGAAGGCACCTGATAAGAAACCACTGCTGATTAACACTGTTCTGCAGCTGTTTTTCCCACACTGCTGCCATTAGTTCATTTCTTTTTACTACTATCTTTGAAGAAAAGACTGCTCTTATCTCTTTCACCAGCCTGTTCTGCTGCATGGTGGGGCTGAATCAATGAATTGGTTGTCTACTTCACAGCTCTTTTCCTTGTGAAAACAAGATAGTACTCATCTCCAGTTAGCTGAAAAAACTGCCCCATGAAAGAGGTCAAACTCCTCTCCACATCTCAGTTCCTAGAGCTTGAACAGACTGTAGTTCTTAAACATCAACTCTTCAAACTTCAATAATGCTACAAGAATGTATTTTCGCATTAAACCTTATAAAACTATTACGTTACCCTGAAATCAGACTAAGAGAGTAAAGAACCTGAGTCTGGCAATATAGCAAAAATTCCCAGTGAAAGATATTCCTTGACTTTTTTTTTTTTTCAACTGAAACACAATGCACACTGTCTAAATTGTAAACGCACTTCTTAATACCATCAAAATGGCATTAAGCAATGGCATTTCAGAAGCCAAGCCTCCCTGAAGATAAATAAATAAAGAAATAAAAATCCCCAGGGTTCCACTTTGTCAAAATTCTAGATGCATGGGTTTGGACAGATATGAGTTTCCTACTACAAGTAAACATTTGTTCTTCAGTTTATACATGTTACCACAAGTACAAGGAATCTAAACACATCACCTTTCCTCTGCAAACATAGCTTATCTTTTCCAGACCCATGAAAAGCAACTAAACCTCCATAAATTGTGTAAACTTGTAGGTCAAACCACCTGAGGACAGTGTTGTTGGAAAACAGTAAGCCTCTTCCATGCAATATGTTAAAAAAAAAACTCTTTGAACATTAAGAAATTGCTACTAGATTCAATCTGCATGTGCAGTTATTTGGGAGTCCATTCCTTTTGCACTACATTTTTCCTATATGTGGGGACTTGTAGTGCTTTAAGTCCCACTGACAGAACGCTTCCAGCAGCTGCTTCTGCTGAAGCTTTTAGAGGCAGCTAGACCACCTCAGCATGCCTCTGCAGCTCCCATGTTTGAACTACCAGTTTCCTTTCACATTAAATCACAAAAAGGGCACGTAATGTATCCACAGTGTATCTGCTCGTTCTGAAAGCAATCCATTATACCAGCCTATGCCACATTCTTTGGTCATTGTTTTTCTTTGCATCCTGGAACTATGCCTGAGTACAAAGTAATGAAGCATTATGTGCTGTTCTACATGGTGTTTGCTGTACTTTCTATATTAAAGTCATCAATAGCTGTGCTACCACAATATAAACTTACATGCATATTTTTCTGACATACTGTGCTGAATGCCAGTATAAAGCTTGGTCATTAAACAAGTGCACCTGCTATTACTGTATTGTTTTCTTTCTTTCCAAGTACAAAGCATCCAGTACTATGCTACTGAAAATATATATTCCAGTGCAGCACAAACTCCAGTAGGGAAGTTTCAATGTTCACAAAACAATTATTCTACCCACACACATTGTTGGCATTGGTTTACGTCCAAAGTCCAGTGATGCAGCAACGCTGTTAGCACATGTTTGCAAGCTCTAACAATAGGTAGCTGATTTTCTTTTTTCAGATAAATTCCCTTTGCTCCTGGGCAAAGTGACTGATGCCACAGATAGCCTGTTTTGAACAAGGCAAGGTGCTATTTGTAATACACTAAGAAGAACTGCAAAATATGTTACAATAAGAAATAAGTCGTGCCAAACAAGTATGCATGAGTCGTAGACCTTGGATTATAAGCAGAGATTTTGGAAAACTGATAACAGGTTTCCGGAAAAAGAGTGCTATGCTTTCTGGTCTGACCTTCTTCTACACACCTGAAGTGCTTCAACAGATCTGTTCATGCCTCATTCTTTCTACCAGTATACTAAATGCCAGGAAGCAGATTAAGGAACTATTATATATGACTGATTACACTGCAATGCAAAAGCTGCACGTGTGTCAGCAGATTCTCGTAACCGAGTCTGTAAAATATCAGGAGAAAAATAAAAGAGACTGCTGAATACTTATAACTGTGCCACTGTCTTGATCTAGTTACGAATTTCAGAATCTGTATAGTTAGCATGCTTAGCAATGATTGTGCAAGGCTTTTAACAAGGTTTTAGTAGATCAAGACATTTTCTTGGATCTTTAAAGAATTCATGCGCATGGCAAATCACATTTTCTTCTGTCAGAGATTAGGGTCAAAACACGACCATTGAAGGAAACTGGAGAAAAGGAGGTCTCAAGAATTCAGATAAGTAAGAAATCTATCACTATTTTAGCTAAGCTAAACAAAATTAAAAAGAAACCACTGGAAGTATCTAAAATCCCAGAAACAGAACTGACAGGTCTACAGGCTACTTATTCTTACAGACAGCTTTATCCCGAATGAAGTCAAATTTTCTCCTGGAGAAATCACAGAATGGCTTGGGCTGGAAGGCACTTTAAACATCACCTAGTTCTAACCCCCCTGCCATGGGCAGGGCTGTCACCCGCCAGCCCAGCTGCCCCATCCAACCTAGCCTTGAATGCCTCCAGGGATGGGGCATCCACAGCTTCTCTGAGCATCCTGTACCAGTGACTCGCTGCCCTCTATGGAAAGAACTTCTTCCTAAAAATGAAAGTTTATTTTTAACTGGTTGAGATGAACTTAAAAACAGTGAAAAGCAGTCATTATTACAAATGTTTATAATAGCTCTTAAAACTAATCTACATAGATTCAGGACATGTTCGGAACACACTGGTAATACACAACCAAGATACCACAGAAATAAAGTTTTCATTAAGATTCCTTCAGACCTTGGCTGGGACACAGATAACTTTCCTCATAATAACTGGTACAGTGCTGTGTTTTGGATTTGTGATGAAAACAGTCTCGTTCACACACTGATGGTTTACACAAAGCCAAGGACTTTTCAGCTTCTCCAACTGCCCTACCAGTGAGAAGATGGGGGTGAACAAGGACTGGGGAGGGGATGCAGCCAGGACAGCTACCCCATTGGACCAAAGCTATACCCTGTACCATTTGATGCTGCTCATCAATACAAGTTGGGGTTAAAGAAGGAAGAGTGTGGGGCGGTGTTCTGAGTGACAGCATTTGCATGATGAGCCACGCTACACAGGAAACGGCTGAATATCTGCCTGCCAGTGGGAAGCCATGAACAAATTGTTTGTTTTGCTCTGCTTGCACACTCAGGTTTTGCTTTACCAAACAAACCACCTTCATCTCAATTCAGAAGTTTTCTAGCTTTCACGTTTGTGATTCTCTCCCTTACTCAGCCGCAGGGAGTGAGCAAGTGGCAGTGTGGACCTGAGTGCCCAGCAGGGTTAAATCACAACACCTCCTTCTCCCAGCACAAAAAGCCTAGGAACGTCTGTGTGAGTGGCCCATCAAGGCCCCCCCTACAAAGAGTTACAGTGAGCCAAAGCAAACTGATGTATACACCCACAGAAAGGACAATGACTTTTTTTTTTTTTCCCCAAAGAGTGCCCATTTTCACCAATGAATGATTTAGATATTTCTTAAAGAACCACAAACTTATTTATCATTTAGCGAACTAGTCCACAGAGATAAGCTGCACTAGGTGATGTCCTCAGTAGCTCACAGCCTAACAGCATGAAAAAGGTGCAAAAGACAGAATTACAGAATGGAGAGGAAGCAACAGAAAAGGGAGCAAACTAGAGTCTTTAGTTCTAATTCATTCTCCAGCTGTCCAAACTCACTAGGTAAAACTGCATAGCCTACTTCTACTTATGTCAGTGCACTCAAAGCAGTATCTACATCAACTCCAGGATCTTCAGAAGTAAGGCTGAGTGACCCACAAGGAAAAGGTGGTGAACATTTTCTACCTGCCACTGCAGAATACCTTTTCTTTTCAAACAACAGTTAGATACAGTTTGTCCTCAGATGGAAGAACGTTTCAGTACATCCCGTAGCCTCGCTGTCGCCTAATACAACAACTATTATTCACATCAATGAGCCTGACGGTACAGTGCTAAAGAAAGTAGTTTTGTTTACACTAGATGTAAGCTACCTCTACCTCTCTCCAAGAAAAAAATGTTTTTAAACATATATAAAATAGATCAAAACAAAAGTCATGTATTTGCAATTATTTTCTCTGATTTTCTTCCATGTTTTCCTTATGAAGAAATTGTTCGCAGTTCTTCGTAAGGGATATTTACATTTCCTTATATTTCCAGATCAAGCAACAAAAACATTGTTTAATACATATTAATACATACTTGTTTAATACAAATATGTTTAATACATATTTGTTAGGCTTCTTTCTCAGTGAATGAGACAAATGGAAAATGCCTCCAAAGCCACAACATTTATTTAACTTTCTCCCGTGAGTCACTGAATTTTACATCAGACATTTTCCATGTATTACTTTTCCTATTTGTACGCACTTGACACATTAATGTGATGAAAGCTGAACGGACATAATCCTTGCACACTTATGAAAAAAATAAGTGGACACAATGCAACTAGGCAAAAAGCAAAAATTATTCAGGACGAAGTGATAGTTCACTCTTCAGATGAAGAGAGAAATGCCCCCTCTCCCCCAGCATTATGCAAGGAAATCATAACCTTTCAGCAAGGTTGTATTAGAACATTACTTATCCACAAGGGTTTCATTTGTTTTTAGCTTTACAGCAAGGGCTGGGAGATAGAGGCTAAAGAGGCACGGTACAGCATTTTGCTCTGGGAGAAGGCTGAGAAGCTCAAGGAAAGCTTAAAAGACCAGATCACATGGCTCATGACAGAGCTGCTGCAGAGTCTTCATGTGGAACCAGTGCAGCCCACAGCAGGAGACATGGGATGATGACACTGACTCTTCCTTCACTAAGCCCTCTGTGTTGGAAGCATGACCTTAAAGCTGAGACTGAAACTGTCAGCACGTTTCAAGATGATTAACTCCTGGGATTAACACTAGAAATCCCTTGAATCACCAAGTAAATCTTGGCATTACAAAACTTTTCTAGTGTCAGTGTTTCAGAACTACCCATTCTTTCTCTAGTACTCTTTATTGCTTCGTTGAACTGCCCCAGAGGTGCATCTCATGATGTACCTTGTTTGGCTACCAGACCAACTAATGCACCTCCTTAGAAGAACACTGCTACAAATATTCCAGATCAAAGATGAACACCAGCTCCATTTTAAAAAAACGCTACACAGCTGCCCTGGAGCTATATATGAAAGGTCAAAGCAAAGCAGAGCCAAAGCTCAAACTGGCATAATTCAAGCCAAGAACTTTGCCTGTTCTAAGATGAACAGACAAACATCATGTTTCTTCACTTCGATTACATTTAAACAACAACAACAAGGTGGAAAGGAGGCCTCTGGGCAATAAGAATGAGTTAGCAAGCCTGGCCTGATCTGAAAACTACAGCAGCATCTTGCCTAAGCGTTCCCGCTGCCATCAAGGGATGTGGCAGATGGGAGCAGGAACTGCCTAAGCAGTTGAAAAAGCATCAGCTAAGAAACAAGCTCTTCCCCAAACCAGATTTCCGAAGAAAGTGTCACAGGAAGTCAAAGGACAAAATTGTCAGTAATTTTTGCCAAACAAACTAAGTACAGTAAAGCCTGATTGAAGAACCCGAAAAATAATTTAAAAAGGAAATAAAAGTGATGTGAGCAGTTAGAGATAGGTGGGTCTTAACTGCCAACAAGACTTCACCAGAATGAGGTGTCATTGTGAAAGTTTCATAAAAATCTGGAATTAAACGGAAGACGACATGAAATGCTGCTGTCAAACACAGGTCCTGCCAGCCTCACCTCATAAACATCTTTCTACACAAATGTAGTTGACTTCTATTAAAACTAATAAACAAAAAAAAAAACCCTTCAATGGTGTTATATGGGGTATCTTGCAAAGGTGAGAAACAGAACGAAGTGCAAGACTTACAAAGAATTTGGCTTATGAGAAGAGGTACATAACTAAAAGCAAAGCACGCTATCATTAAATTCTTCATGCATCGGTTTTAGGGTCAAACTATTATTTTTATTAGTATTAAGAACCCAGAGCATAAATGACAATATGCAATAACACTGAACTATGAGGTACCCATAACACAGGATCTTGAACTGAGAACAATTGGACGTGTGAATATCAGAAAAGAAATTAAACTGGTATAAGATCCAAGTAAAGACAACTGGAAGCTCAGGGGGAAGGGCAGAATTTGGAGATGACACTGAGCTTCCGGTATGACGTGGGAGATGCATTTCTCATAAAAACACAGAAGAATTGGTTCATGGTATGAATCTTTACAAGGCTTCCTCTGGAATACTGTGAACTTAGAGATGAACAGAAACAAAATAAGGCACATAGGATGACTGAAGGGAATACAGATTCTCATGTGCAGGGACTACCAAGGTCTGCAGTCTACTCAGGCAGCTCTAAGACTGCATTAATGTCCACCTTGGGCATACAGCTTCTCTACCTTTCCAGTACTAAATGTCAAAAGTAATTAAGACTTCAGTATTTTGAAGTCAAAAGCAGAGAAACCAAAGACAATTTCTAATTAAACACCCACACATTTTCTCAAACACTGTTTTCCTTTCATTTCTGAGAAAATTATCTAGAATGTCCCCCAGATACTAAAAATGTAGTTGCCAACAAAAGGAGTGAGGAGTGGGAAAAGAAATAGCTTACTCTTCTTGACTTTACCAGCAATACTGTAGGAAACACATTACAGAGACATATCACTACTTCTTAGAGAATATCTGTCAAGGAAAATGATCGAAGCCGTTAAGTAAAAATTGGCTTGTGTAAGTACGTACGTATGTTCGCATGTGTATGTCTCACCCTAGTTACCAATCGTTTCTGATGGTTCTACACAGTGCTGCTCCCAGAGAACCATTTAGAGACAATCAAAACCTAAAACAACACCACCTACCACCAATCTCTAAATAGCCCCATGTTGCCACTATGTATGCATGATATTATATCAAATATGTCACCTCTTAAAACACTATTTCCCTACAAAAAAGTGCGCTCTTCAGCAAAATACTGAAGAGGTGCTAAAGTGACTTTGTAGCTCAAGCATATGGCATAAACATTCAAAGCACCTGGGAACTCGCCGTACTAAATTTCTGACTACTGTTTGTGTACAGACAGAGGTGTTTCTGTTGCTAAGAGCAAAGAATTTCCACCAATCTATCAAGAATGTATATTTTAAAACCATACTGAATTAGCTTATCATTTCACAAAAGGAATAAAATATACTTTCAAATAATCCACAGAACATGCTTTGTTTGTTCTTGCATTTAGTTCTGAGGTATAGTTCACTTACAGCAGGTTTAAATTATGAATATAAAAGGAAAAGCATGAAACGAAAAGGATGTAAGTCTTATTTACCTTTTTATATGTTTTCTCTTCATTTGGCTTTCCAGCAGTAACATCTCCGTTTTCAGTAACAGACGACATCTAGTAAAAGAAGCTGAAGTTACAAATTAAATACTTGCTTTGGAAAAACAAGCGTTTGGAAAAATATCGTGCAATTTATTATCCATCTTCTGCCAAGTTCAAACTTTTTAGAGTACAGCAAACCACCAAGATTGGTGACAGCTCATGAGAATTCTCTTCCACTGAAGTTATCTTAAGCCTTCCTCTTTTCCTTGCTTAAAACAACATCCCAAAGAGCAGAAAGTAAATATTTTGTTTATAACAACCTCTTTCCTTCTTATAGGAGTAGCTCAAACTGCAATGGCACGTCCTGTTCTCCTACTGCAAATAAAATTCACTCTTCATCTGAAATATTAGACTCATTGCTAATTCCCTCCTTATGTTTTACGCAGACTACTTTACATGTTTCTTTCTTTGAATAAAAAGCAATGTGTTTCCAAGTATAACACGCTACCTATATTCCTTGCCCTATATCCTCCTGATTATTTCTTGTTCTACTACCTTTATGTACTTTAAGCTACTCAGCTCTAAGGCAAGTGTCCCAGACTTGGTCTGTTAGGAGATACTGCAAGCAGCAACATGACATCCCAGCTCCATGCAGGCCACCAACACATTCAGCAGGAGCCAGTTTCATCACTTCTTTACTAAAAGGGTAAATACTTTTACTATGAACACTGAACTACTGTACAGTTATCATCTACTCTATGGCCCTCCCCTAAATAAACCTTCATTTTTTCAGAAGTAAACATCCTATCCCCATCCAGGTGTGCATGCTCCAATCACACCTGACCTCTCGTAGCCCCACTGCCTTCACCCATAGCCTACACAGAGACAAAGCAACTACAGCTTTCCACGCCAAGGGTTATCAGCTGCCAAGAGTAGCAGCTCAAGCATTGGGTATGTTCATGTCAATCCGCTCACAGTGGCAGGAGTGGGACTGCTGCTATTGCTACCACTGTGACTGCCACCAGCACGTTCCTCTGCCACTGATCAGGAGACACTGCACTGGGCCTACTGCAGCATACACAACATATATTGTTAGTTCCATTGGTGAATTCAATTACTGTTACTCTAAGTAATTGAATAAATACTAACAGAGCGTCTGGCAGTAACAACAGAATTTACAGGACAAACTATCATCTTTCAACAGCTTTTCTCTATAGGTATTTGACTTTCAAGTATGAATAAGTAGCTTTAAACTATCTTTTAATGAACTTGTCTTAGTTCTAAATTACTTGACCTGTGAACTCTTTAGAGAAAAGCTATGTCTATTTATTAGATGCTGTACACTGGCAATCAAGAGGAGCTCTACAGTACAGAAGGATGTGCGCTATATCCAGCACACAGCTCTGAGTCAACAGGAACACCTTTTTCTCCACACCAGTATGCAGCTGTGCAAGAAGATATAGCAATGAAATCTTGCTGTATCTTCTCATCAGACTGCATGAGATGAAGTTCAAAGGAACAATGACAGGCAAAAAGAGGCTGGTGAGCCAGATATTCAGTGGCATTTCTGAGAAACCCAAAGCCTCTGCTACACTGACACACAGTAACTCCTGCCCCCAGCAACAAGGTATTGACACTGCATTTCCTCATGCTGTAAAACAATATTAGATCAAGAACAAAGGAGTAAGTTAAAGATCACATGGATCAGACACATTGAGCGTGGCTGTCAAAGTAAAACAAACAAAAATAAAAGAAACAAACACACACAAAGGAACTCAACCAAAAAAGCAACAGGAACACCTTAAAATGATACTGGATTTTGCCAACACTCACAAATGGATGTATACATACCCTTATGAAAAACGAGACAAGTCATCTGGAGCTGAGAGCAATGATCAAGTCACTCATTGGTGCTGTTATTTTCCAGACCCTGTTAAAAGAAAAATCCTTTATCACTATGCCATTACAGATGCACATTTGACAGAACAGCTTAGGATTTCCTTTTTCCCATTGTTCTTCAGCCCAAGTAAGTATCCTGCTAGACACAACACTGTTCAAGAATTGTCACCAGTAGTTTAGGCACTAATAGGTCACCTAATATACTCAGAAAACGAGCAGTGTTACACCGCATAAAATTAGTACAGTCCAACTTGCCTTTAGCCAAGAGATGTCACTGCTATGGCACCAGCATCTCCACTATGAAACATCTATATAGAGCAGTAGATATACATGGCGTGGAGCACTGTGAAATTAAATGCTGTCTCTGAAGAAGAGTTTTAAAATTAAATACTAAACCACTCTCACTCCCATGGCATAGCCCATATTCCTAACCCTCAAAAACACAAAAAATAATAAGCGACAGGCATGATAGTTTGGAGGGATGCATACTGAATAGCTGTACATAACAAACTCATTGTGGATGCTTTTAACAATGGTATTAGTTACCATCATAATTTCAGTGAATAATCTTGTTGAAGTGAGCTATTTCATAATTAAAATGGTTTAAATATGCATATGACAAAATATTAAATAGATATAATTTGACACCTTCCTGGAATGAGCTTGTCCTCCCATATTACACAACTATTCTAAGCCACATCACTAAACTTAGTCCTCAATTTAATTTCTCAACCATACTGGAAGAAAACAAATCTCATTTGCCCTTAATCAGTATAAATTGTATGAATCTAAAAATTGATTTAAAAAAAAATAGAACCACAGCCCTTATTCACCAAATTTAATTTTCCAATTATCTGAAAAGTATCTATAACATAAAAGACTTCTGAACAGTATTCTCCTCTCATTCAGGGATGCAGACTAAAAATCATTCCTGAGATTAAGTACATAAGGGAACAAAAAAAGAAGCCTAGAAAACTGGATTTTCTGAGAATAAAGCCACGCTCCCTCAGAAAAGTCTTTTCTCATGTCAAGTACTAGTATTTTCTTGCTGCAGCTAGCTACATCATACATCCTTAGCCTTCAAGCAATTAATGTATTTCTTTACTTGGATATGTTATGCCATCATCCTACACATGAAAGACAACTCAGTTATGACAGCTTTTAGAACTGCCTTTAGTTTATCTAGCTTGTCCATACTTATACATTTAATGTCATCAGCTGATCCATGTTTGTGGCTGTACCATTACACAAACACAGACTTCGAGAACTTCTGTTAAAACGATTTCAGTAGGTAGAGTAAGATTTTTCTTTTCATACTGACAACTGCCAAAAAGAACCCACAAACCACTGTCCTCCAAACAATCCCAAAGGATTACTGTACAATAAGACCTCCTACTTCTCCCAAAACTTCCTAAAATACCATCAAACATACACGGCAAAAGCCAAACCTGAATGCAGCACCCGAATTTTCTTTCAGCAACATATTAGCTGAAGAATACGCTCATGCCAGACATGGACAAACAGCTTGTTCTTAAATAATTTTCTGACTATATTGGGGACGAACAACTCATTCATGTGAAAATACACATCTGTAATCCTGACAAAAATAGGAAAATAGCAAGATCCCAGTTGCAGTTAACTGCCAAATATGAGCAGTCACACACCATGAAGAGAGTAATTTTTTCTTACCTATGCCAGTTTATGTCATTCCTAGAGGCACCTACAATTATTTCAGCTCTTAGCCTTTAAAAAAACACACCCCACCATTCTAACTTAACTGCAGCTGTTAAACATCTTTCAAGGCCTTCACTAGGACAAACATCTCATATTCCATGCAAAAAATCTTCAGCAAAGCAAGTGTAACTTGGTGTATTTTCTCCCTGCTCTGCAGCAGCAGTGACACAGGGTGCCTCCTCTGCTGCTTCATGCTGTGTGTATTAAGAGCTACTGTTTCAGCTCTGCTGAGCTTTGGCAGCAACAAGATGGGTCACAACTTAACTACTTCTGGGACCCACTTCCAGCCCAAGCTATGGTGACCTACTGATGAACTGACCGACTGCAATGGCAGGAAACTGCCACAGCTGATGCATCGGGTCTCTGCATGTGTGTGAGAAAGGCAAGCTCACAACACAGCAAGGTTGGGCGGGGGCTTAAGAGGAAAGCATCTAGTTGCCCAAATACTGCAGATATTCAGTGAAGGACTGGGCTGAGCTGCTCTGAACACCACAATTCCTACCTCATTACATGAAAAAGAAACAAAGTCCAGTAGAAGTTTAAAGAGCACTACAGAGCATAAAAAGATAAAGCAGTGAATCCTCCACTTATTAACTAACAGAAAACACAATTTCCATGATTCTGAGGAGGTTTCCTACAGCACTGTAGAGCTGAGGTTTGCAGGCAAGCACCTGGTCCAAAGCTGGCTGCGCTCCCCATGTTGCTGGGCTGTGGCAGTCCAGGGCAGCAGCAAGCCTCAGCTGCCTGCCCATTTCATACCATTCATCTTTCCATGTTCCTTATAGGGCAGAAGGCATTCATTCTGACAGACTGCAAGCAAGTAGCTGCTTGTATGCAAGCTGAATTGCTTAGGCCCACCTCACTGGCACTAACAGTTTGATGACCTTTTAGCTCAGTTTCAAGTGAACATTAGCATCCCTACCAACTTCACTGAAAGTAGACTTCCATCAGAAATGCTATAACTAGGATCCTACAGGCCTCACGCACAGAAACGAAAATCTAGTTCTGCTTGCTTTCTATTGTAAAGAAGAGCATTCTTTCAAAAAACACATTTCTCAGCATCTTCCTATCATTTTCTTACATAAATCACACATTCCAACTGAAAGCCATGCAGCTTCTTACTGTAATTGCTACCTTGTCTGGGCTGATAGTTAAAATCTGTTTTTATTTTCTAGGTTTTGAGTGAGACATTGCATTGGGTATACTGCTCTCAGTCTCAAAAAAAAAGAAATACTGCTTGCCTGGACCACACTGAAGGAAGAGGAGATGTCTAGGGCTGCATTTACAAAGGTTGCTCTGAAAGTAATGCCTCCTTAACTTTTAATGTTTTTATGCAAATATATAGAAAACAGAGCAACAAATACATCCTTTAAAATACCTGTTCATGAATGTACACACTGCCAAAAAGCGATGACCTGCATAAGGTGTGATTGTGAAGTGAGGGCTATTTTTCTTTGGGAAGACAGGTGTTATAAAACTCTGGTAGAGAGACACGACAAAATTTCTGATTGCAACTCTATACATTCCATTTGAAAAGTCCCAAGAAACATATTTATGTTGACTGAAAACAGAGTCCCAAGTAATCCAAAAAACTGATCAATTTTTTTTGGCAATCCTTCTTGAAACCTATTCTCAAATTCCTTTCAGAGAACGCACGGCTGCCTATTTTTCACAGTTCACAGGACTGTGTTTAGCCAATATATCACAGTGCAAACAATTATTTGCCATCACTTGAGTTACCACTGCACTGCACCCTCCCCATGTCCTGGTTTCAGCCCAGACAGCGCCCATCACACGCTGATGTTTGGTTGTTGTGAGCAATGGGTGCGTGCCCAGGGCCAGGCCGGGCCACTTGGAGGGAAGAGCTGCCGCCATGATGGTGTGGGGCAGCGGGCGGCCACAGGGCGGGCTGGGCCAGGCTGCAAGTTGGACATGGTTGCCATAATGTTTCATTTTAAATATGAGGAGTACAACAAATAAAAGGCAAACCAAAATGACCCTTACCATTTCCCAGTGGGCACAAGGAAAATACTGGAAGTTAGAGAATACAAGAAGCAGTCACATCTGCTTTAGACCAGTAATATAAAAACACAGTGTACAGCTAGGTGTAGATAATTATTTTATCCACATTAAGCAACTGGAAGTTTTCAACTTAAGATTACATTCTTGACAGTGATAGTTTGTCAGAAAAACACGTAAAGACAAAATCTTTACATGTTTGTTTTACAGGCATTTCTAAATCTACAAGCAGCATTTGTTACGTATTCCATCAAAAAGAAAAATCATTATCACAGTTAAATCGTTTGCTGATCTTTGCCACTCCTCTGCTACAACACTGAGGCAGCATCTGTTAACGTTACCATGAATATCACAACAATTTCACCGCAAAACTCTCCTTTACAGGTAAAAATTGCCCCGTCATACTTTTTCTCATGGTGGTAGCTGTGAAATGTACCCTGTCGAGGCACTTCTTCAGTTCAGTACAAAGATCTGCAGGTCTATCTGGTATCATACTTTCACCAAGCCATGCTGGGAACAGAATCAAAGCACTGTCAGGCTTCCTCTCCAGGGTGAAACTGGAAATCTTTGTAACACAATGATGCAGGAAGCAGAAAAACTTCTAAAACAAATATGGTCCAAGAGGAAGAAAGCCATCAACACTTACAAGCCACTCTCAAGTACTTTTCTCCTGAGATGACCTCAAGTGCCCAGAAATTGTCCAGGACATTGCATTCCACCTCTCATTGACACCAGCCAACAGCAGTGTGTTACACTTACGCCTCTTCATAACACACTTTCCACTTGTAAACCTTTTTCATCTATCTTTTCCTTCACCAAACCCTCTCGAGTTATTAACAGTAAGGTTCACTGACCAGACAACAGGCATAACAGATGCAACTGCTGCAGCTTTTTCATTCCTCTATCATCTCTCAGTTTCAGAGACTGCCATCTAACAGGAAGCATGGCCAGTGCCAGGAAGTTCAAAAAGATAGCAGAATCTGTACAAAAGACTTTCATGAACTGCCATGTCCTCAGACTACCACAGGGGGAGGGTAGGGGAAGAGTGGCTCCAAGAAAAAAAAGACACTAATAAAGTCAATCTATTAAAGCTAATTCTCCTACCTGCTTGCGAATGAGGATGACCAAGAATGGAGCTTGCACCTTCTTAAACACTGAACAAACAATTCTCACAGACGACACAGTTACAAAGCCTCCCTTCTATCTGGATTCTCTGACAATCAATGTGATATGTACACCAATCAGTAGCTTTTTCTCTATTAAGTGCCATCTCAATTTGCCTGTTTTTCCATGAAACTCGCTAGAACTCTGGCCCACTATCAGGATTTGTCAACCAAAACTGACAATACCTTTCCTGCTCTATATGCAGCAGAATTTGAACAGTAGGATTATTTTTAAGATCATGTGCAAAGGAAGAAACTTGGCACACACAAGACATCCTCTGATAAACATACAAGTTTTGTACATACACCTTGTTTCCATAGGAAAGCAAGTTAAAAATACCAGCATACATGGGTGTCCCTGGGAACAGGAACTGAAGAAGGGACCTCAAAGGTTTTTTTGCATTATGCTATTTTCATAACACTCAGGAGATAGATGAAACTTTAACACGAAGTGAGAAGTGTGACCTAAATTGTTAGAACTTGTCAAAATTCATATTATTCCCAGACAGAAAGTACATTTTAGTTTCCTTAGAGGTTTTTTTTTTTCATTATTTAATTGCTTCTGTTTAAAGGCGAATGGACAATTCAGAGCTGTTCTTAACACCCTGCAAGCAGTGCTAGGTATTGTGCCAGTTAGCAAACATAAACAACTGAAAGAAAGTATAATTTGCTGTAATGCAGAAAGACGACAAGCAACACAGGAGGCACAGTACAGTTTTCCTCAATGGCCATCACAAGTTAACCTCATCACCAAATAGCTCATATTTTAAGTTCAGTGAAAGTTCCTTACACATGTCAGGATAGACAAACAGCCCTGAAGTAAAAAATGAGACTGTTTATGTGGCCATTCAGTTACGAGTAAATACATACACACAAAGTGGTTTATTGTTTTTAAGTATTCCAGACACCAGTCGGTGAAATGGACTCACTCCATTACAGCAGAAATCACGCAGCCATCTAAGATCAAACATTCTTGTATGTCACATACCTTAAATATTCAGAGTAAGAAAGCTAGTATTTACAAACCACCGTATCCTGAGTCAGTCTTAACATACTGCAATGCACAGGACAACCATTAGAAGTTCTGAAAACAGCTTAAATTCTGAAAAACTCTTTTTACTAAATCTGAAAATTCAAGAACTACAATCAGAGCCTTACACCTATCTGGCCTTAATGCCTGTCAGCCTCTTTAATGTCTACTGCTGTCAACTGCCATGGGTCAGCTCTTCTCAGGAGCATGGAGGATCTCATTTGTCTTTCCAGAAACCAGCTAGAAGAAAAGTAGAAGAGAATTTCTACTGCATCAGAGATACCACCGATTTACCCTGCTAGAAATCCACCAGAAAAGTACATTGTGTGAACTGCAAAAGAGAAAGAATGAGGAGAAAGAATAATTAGTTCTGTTATCCTGGCAAGTTTCCCTGCCAACCTCCAAACTGGTTACAGTGGTTTTAGATGAGACTGAACGTCACACCTTCTGGGTGAAATCTGTGGTAGTACTGTAAAGGTTTCTGCATTACTGAAAAATTGAAAAGGTTTCTCATTTCATTTTTAGGATGACCAATGTAAAGAGCTAAGAGCCACACTGAGCTGAAAAAGCAGATCAGAAAATGTACAGTCTGTTATGCCTCTTACCTTGCCCCCCCCAGAAAAGAATTATTCCTAAGAAAATGCACCTCATTTTATGCAGTTTCGATCTCCAGTTAATATATAAATTTTTCTAATTACTTCTGCTATTTTGTCTGAAAAATGACAGGCGCATGCGAATAACACAGCAAGCAAAATGATGAACTGCATATCTGAAATGAAATGGAAAAAAAAACTGCTTCTTCTCATGGCCTCCAAAATGACAGTGCAGCACAAAGGACGCAGAGAAAAGCACAAGCAAAAAGGGTCATAAACCTGCCAAACTGTTCATAGTGAAACTATCTCAGCTGTTCATACTGCCCTTATTTATCTAGCTAATACCTCACTCTGTATTAAGTGAACTGACAGATTTTTAGAGTATCAGTAACAAAGCTGAGCACAGCACTGAGATTCTGATACTCTATTTGATTCTCTCAGCATCCCCCATTTCCAGGAATACAAAACAAAATATAGTTATAGGAAAAATGGTATTAGTTTGTAGGCTGAACTTGAGATTTATCAGAGTATTTTGTACTTTGAAATGATATGCTTCTTTTGTAATGCTTAGATTTACTGCAAGAAGCATCACACCATCTATCTGCCTGTAGCTTCCAGAAAGGGAAAGCACATAAGAAGGTAGAATACCAGCAAATACCACCTCCACTGAAGTTTAAAAATGCTCAGAATACAGTTTGACTACCAGGGAGATTTGACAGTTTACAAAAGCCCTGCCCTCTTCCATTTAAGGAGGTGTTTATATTGCATTAAGCTGCTTTCTAGAGTGAAACAGACTGTGTGCAATAACCGCACGGAACAAATCCACAACAACAGCGTTAGTTGCATATTCTATTTTCTACTACAAATCACATTACTTGTTTGAAAATAAACTATTTTTATTTTTCAGATGGAAACTTGCTGAAAAATAATGGAAATAAATCTGCAAATTTGCAAAATTAAGCATGGTTCACAAATTGTTTGAAACAGGGCATACAGTGCTCCTGTAACAAAGCTTCGTTTTTGAAATACTACATCTTACAGGTAACTTTAATGTCCTCTTCTAAGTGTTCTTTCTTGTTTGTTTGTATCTTTAACTTCTTCCATAAACTTCCAAATTCAGAGCTTAAATCTTACTTGCCCAAAGCCATGACTTCGCTCTTCCCAAAAGCGCAACGGTATCTCTTTGCATCTTCCCAAACATTACCTATAAAAGCAGTGCAAACTTTCCACTGCACTGTAGGTGGTGTTCATTCATTAAGAACTATGGGACTTTTCCAAATCACTGATATTAGGCCAGCAATCAGAAAGAACAAACATTTGATACCTGACATAACTGACGTCATGTGTGTATTTTGTAAAAATGGCTAACAAGCCCTCCTTTTAGCAAGTGAAATGGCCTCATAAATTTCTCATTATTTTTTAACAGCCTAAAGGCACACAAAGACATATTTGCACATAGCCAAAGAAGGCTTCCCAATTCTTGTGTAATCACAATTCTAAATGCTAACAGCAGCTTTCAGGAGATTATCATTCTACCTACACAGTCAACTGCAGTTGCAAGGTTGAAGACATCTCACAGCCAAGAAACAGAGCTCTGCTCCATTACTTTAGGAACCTCAAAATGACAATGGTCCTAAGGCTATTAACACATATCACTTTGAGATAACAATACCACATAGTGCTTACTCTCTAACAATTACTCCCGCATACTGGGATAAATGGTTGATTAACAAAGCAAAGAATACAATCAGAGGAAAAATTCTCCTATATTTGACTATGATAGTACATGGAAAATTGAATGACAGGAATCACAGGACACACAGTGGCCAAGATTTACGTAAGGAAAGTAAGGCAAGCAGCATCACTCACAGCATTGGTAAGTATGATCCAAGAGGAAGTCTGCGCACAAGCATAAACTGTACTGACTGAGCATGGAAGACCAAAAGCAAAAAGCATAGAGTGAGTGGAAAGAGACAGAAATTGAGGGGGAAAACAAGCAGCAAGATAATAATTTTTCAGACACAGAATTTTTCCAGGTACTCTTAACACAGGTTTAAGAAGTCATCAATCATTGATGTCACTGGACTTCAAAATATACGGTACACCTTTGCAAAGCCTTCACAGAATTTGAATGGGCATGCTAAGTGGCTGAAAACTACTGGTAACTGTGATGAGCTTAAGCATTCAGGCTGGAGACACCACGGGATTTTTTTCAAGTTTTAACAAGAAAGACTCAGACAACTACAAGAGCTCAACACAACTTCTGTTTAGAAGTTATGAGTGGCAGTTTGCAAATATTCTTGCTGTGAGCACAAAGACGACAAGACAATAAGAAAGACAAGAACAAATTGAGTCCGACACTGCCTCTTTCTCTAGTATGTTATTACCTGTGGTGTTGAGCAGATCTGAAGTGGATGCAATAATAATGCTCCAGTCAAGTTTTCAAAAGGATCCCATGAATCATTCTCAGAAACTTAAGAGAAAAGATCCAGTTTGCGTGAAGCTGCTCTGCAGTATTAGTAAGGTTAAGCTGTAGCGCTGCACCCAGGTTTAAGTACTACACTTAAGGAAAGGTGGAGTACGTCTCAGATCATCAAGGAGTAAGAACAAGAATTATCAGGTATTTAAAACAGGAACTATGCAGGAAGATGTGAAAAAAGAGGAATTTAGTCTAAACAACAAAGAGAAAAGACTGATGAAAGAAAGACATGATAAGCTGATCACAAATTTATAAATTACCATGATGAAAAACATGTATGAAATAACAACTTCATGCCAGATGTAATGCTCTCTTTCAAGACCTGTGCCTTTTCTTCATTCACCATAACCTCAACGAAATGTCATCCATAACATGTTTCTCTTCACTAACTCAGGACTGCTGTGCAAATGTAACTACACAACAGATGCATATAACTAAGAAATTAAGAAGTTAGTTGAAATTCTTTGCTTATCTAAACTGAACATTCACTGGAAGACTGTTGATAGACAACACAAAATATCTGTGGCCAAAATAACTAACATGCACTAAAACAGATGGCATAAATTGTTTACCAGTTCTCTACAAGTTAGTCATAACTTGAAAGTGAAATGCTTCTGGAAATTATTTTTCATTCCTTTAGCATATTAGCACGTAATCCTAAAAAAGTTTGCAGAAACGTGTTATGGAAACACTGGTATTGATGCTGAAGTGAATTACTATCATCTTCAAAGTCTTCTATGTCTTCTTATCCGGCTCCTGCAAGCATAACTTTTCTACATACTTTAAAATGAGTGTTAGTTAAACTTAGATTTTTCAGAAGCCACATTATCTAGGAAATGCAAGGCTCTAAACATCCCATTTCATTCCGTACAGCTGCAAAAGACAGCTGAAGAATGGAACAGACTGCCTGTGATGTGGTAAGTAACACTGGACATTTTGGAACTGATTATTTATAAAATATTAATTATTAATTAATAAATTATTAATAATTTAAATGCAGTTAGTATTGTTTTGAAGGAAGGGAAAGGTCTTGGTCCCCTGTCAGGGTTCCTCCCAGCAACAACACAACCTTTAGGCTGTAGATCTGCAACAATCACATTTGCTGCCCGTTTTCCTACCTTCCCAGCATGCATTTGCTAGATTAGTTATTATAGCACCAATGCTCCTCAGGCTCCAGAAAAACTCACCTAGAAAATCAAACTAACAAACAAAAAAAAAACTAATAATAACCATGAAGAACTCCTTACAATTATAAGCACAGTTTCTACACGGACTCCCTGAGATAAGAAGAAATGGGAATCGTAGAAAGGCTTTGTCTGGAAGAGACATTTAAGATCATCGAGCTCCAAACCCCACTGCTGTGGGCAGGGCTGCCATCCACCAGATCAGGCTGCCCAGCATCCCATCCAACCTGGCCTTGAACACCTCTCCAGGGATGGGCATCTTTCTGGGCAGCTGTGCCAGTGCTTCACCACCCTATAAGTAAGGAATTTCCACTTAATATCTAATCTAAATCTACCCTCTTTTAATTTAAAACCCATTTCCCCCTGTCCTATCGCTATTAGGCTATGTAAAAAGTGAGTCCCCTTCTTTAAAAGCTCCCTTCAAGTACTGGAATGCCAAAATGAGGACTCTCCAGGGCCTCCTCCAAGCTAAACAAGTCCAAATCACTCAGCCTTTGTAAGAGGTGCTCGCATTCTCTGGTCATCTTCACAGCTCTCCTCTGGGCCTGCTCCAACAGCTCTGCATCAGTCCTGTGCCAGAGGCCCCATGCTTGGACACTGCTCTCCAGATGGGGCCTCACAATGGCAGAGCAGAGTGGGACAACCACCTCCCTCCTTCTGCTGCCACCCCTCTTCTGGTGCAGCCCCAGATACTGTTGCCTTTTCAGGCTTTAAGCAAGCAATGCTGGCTCATGTCCAGCTTGTACTCGTATCTGGGATTGTCCTGACCCAAGTGCAACACCTTGCACATGACGTTGTTGAACTTCATTAGGTTCAGATGGGTTCACTCTTTGAGCCCATCCAGGTCCCTGTGAATGGCGTCCCTCCCTTTTATCGTGTCAACAGCTAGGTATAATCTGCAAACTTGCTGAGGGTGCACTTGATCCCATCATCTATGTCATAGGTATCCAACCCTTGGCTTGCCTGGGCCACTCGGAGTGAAGAATTATTATTTTGGGCCATACATATGTAAGGCTGCTCCAAAAATAATCTCCAATAATCCAAAAATAAAGTCTCCTATTTATTTCCATGGAAACTACAACAGATACAATGAGTACACTGATTCTATTTGATAGAGAAAAATTCTCAGCTGTTGGTGTCACCACTGCTGAAACATACCACTCATGGCCTCACTGTGCTCGCATCCACTGTCTGGTCACCATAAATGTTCAGCAAGCAGCAATAATGTCAGCTCTGTACACCCCATTTGAAAATCTGCAGATAACATACTTACGTTGACTGAAGATGGAATTGCAAACATAAATTGATGAATTCATAAGCAATTTAAGCCTGTTCTTAAATTCCTTGATCAGAATGGGTAGCACAGCTGCATATTTTTCCACTGTTCACAGGACTGTGTTTAGCCAGCGTATCACAATGCATACAATTATTTGCCACCGCTTGAGTTAGGGCTGCACTGCGCCTGCCTTATTCCCTGGTCTGAGCCCAGATACTGCAATCGGTACTGATGCTTGGTTGTTGCTGAGCAATGGGTTCGCACTCAGCAGGGCAGAGTCACCACTGCGAAGGCCCAGCAGCAGAGGGTAGGTCACGCTGCAGCCTGTGCCAGATGCAGCCCGCAGGCTGGACATGCCTGGTTTATGCCACTGACAAAGATGCTGAAGAGTCCCAAGATGGACCCCTGGAAGACACCACTCATGACCAGTCTCCACCTGGATATACAGACACTGACAACAACCCTCTGGCTACGACCATACAACCAATTCTTTATCTACTTAACAGTCCAGCCTTCAAATCCGTATCTCTCCAATTTAGAGATAAGGATGTGGTGCGGGACCACATCAAAGGCCATGCAGCTTTGGGAAGACGATCAAGAAGGTGATGCAGCACATCAGACCTTTCATCCCTGTTAAACCAGAGATCCACTGTATCATTGTTTCAGTCACTTACACACTTCAGCATAACCTTGTACTTGTGAGTCCACTTGTGACAAAACTGATACGCAAGTCTGAGACAGATGAAGGAAGTGTTAAAATCAGCACCCAACTGGCTGGGCAACAGCACCAGAATTAAGTTCAAAATAAATTTAGGATAAAGATCTGCAGTAACACATTTATCAGCCTAGCTTCCATAAGGTATATTTACACAGTGACTTGTTTTCCCGGCATGAAGCACGCCTGAAAAATAAAGTCACTCAAAAATGGATGTAGAAGACTGATACAAGCACCGAGTTTTAAAATTACATCAAAATTCAGAGGAGAGACACTAAGTCACTGTACTGAATAACAAAGTCTATTATGGCTTAAAAAAACCACAACTTTTCCTCAGAAAAGTTAAGACTCAATTAGTAGAAGTCTCTGGACTCCTCCAATTTAATTTTAGTTAGAATTTAATAGAAAACTGACTTTATTATTTAACTGTTATCTAAGAATAATGTTTTTTTAAAGCCTCCTGTACCATTCTCAGCACAGAACAACTGCTACATCAGTGAAATTCCTTTGATTAGATTAAATGTTCTCAGCTTCTTGTGGAGCGAAAGTTGCTCAGAGACCACTCAGAAGCATATGCAAACATGGAAACGGAGAGAATTACCTTACTGTATGAAATGGTCTATAAAATACATAAGCTGCGGACCTTTTAAGAGCATTCTAAACTGTTTCTTTTAAAACTATAGAGAAAACTTCAAGGGATAAAATGTAATTTGAGAAGCTGCCTCAAGAGAGGAGCTTAAAAAAAAAACAAGCAAGAATAATAGAGTAAAATCAAATTTTGAAACTAATCTAGGAAAGAGTTACTCTCAGTGCATAAAGAAATAGCTGCTGCTTTTCATGGCTGCTGTCTAGTTGTCATCCAAGTGAGACTGCAATTTTATATCCACCGGAGTAAAACTGCACCATTAAGTGCAGCAAAACAAACAAGGTTGTTTTCGTTTTTGTTTTTTTCCAAGTTACATCACACTCTGACCACATGGCTGCTTTAAATGTATAGGTTACTACTAACTGTAAGTATTAATTCTTACAGATACAGTAGTACTATAAGGAAATGCATACTTTTGTCCTTTGAGTCAGACTTAGGCAGACCAGAATGAGCATCTGAATACTTTTTTTATCCAGACAGCAACCTGACAGTACACTGAGTTTGGCAATAATGTGAAATTACAAATATGCTTCTACTGTACTTTAACAAATAAAAACACATCAGTGTACATATGCATATGACTGGCATTAAGAAACGTGGTATATTTTGGCAAGGAATATAAACAGCTGTATATATATATATATATATATATATATATATATATAGGCACAGAAAACCAGCCATGGAATTTTTAAATGTCAACACAAACATTTTCAAATAAGCATTTTAAAATAGTGATTTACAGCCAAATGACATGTCTTCATAAATGTCTTCAATAGGCTTTCACCTGCCAAACCATATTAAAAATCCTGTCCCTGAACATTTCTGCTACCAAGAAAGTAAAGGCATTAATCCACATCAATTGCACCAATATGAACATTCTTACACATATTTAAAAAAATACCCCCCACACAAGTTTGTAAACAGTGTGTAAGACACCAGCCTCTTCTGCCCTTCAACTAGCTAGCTGCATTGTCGTCTTTTCTTTTAAATGTGGGAAAATGCAAAACCTTGAGCTGTAACTACTAGCAAAGGATCTATCACATAAATCAGCTTCATAATAGCACATAGGGAACAGTGAAAACAGTGAGAATAGGACTTAATCAGAAAAGGACACAGTTCTCCAAAACCCACCAGCACAAGTAGTGGGTGAGCACTTCGCAGAACTACACAAAGCTGAGCTTTAAAAACAGACCAGAACCTGTCAGCTTTTCCAAAGGAGAACGAGTACAGGTTTTCCCACAAATGAAAGAGGTCTCTGATTTCTTGAGAGGTCTCGATAAGGATCTCTGCTTTACACAGAAGCCTTCTGAAGGACTATCTGCACCTCTCAATACTTCATTATGACTTGGTTAGGATAGGCATACAGTGCTATCTGTAGCTCAGTTAATAAGCCACACCGCAGTTTTCAAAAGGTTGAAACAGATTTCAGCATTCATAAATAAAAAACATGAATCACACTATAAGAACTCCATCCCTCTTATGTAATCTATATGCTTTTAAGAATCATTAACTAAAAAGAGAACAAAATCCCAGCGCGATAAAATACAGTCATTAGCTACAAGCATTTATAATTTCCATAAACCAAACTGAAGAAAAGAGCAATCAAATCCATTGGTCCTTCACAGGAACAGAGTGTTCTTCTGATTTAATGTACACAACACAATACTTCACTTTCTCATATGCCTCACTTGACATTAAACAGCTGGAATGCCTAATTAAATCATTTAATACCTTTTTGTCAGAAAGGAATTTACTTGCTATTGGATGGTTATACCACCTTGAACTAAAAAAAAAAAGTATATTGAGCAGCACATATGTTTTACAGGTATTTACAGAAAGTTGACTTTCAACAGTTGGTGTTATCAGGGTGCACTTATTACCTCCTAAACCACTGATATGTCTTGTTCCTAGGAGAAAGCAATGTGATGATTAGCTAGGTAACTGGA
Source organism: Pavo muticus (assembly GCA_016647715.1). Classification (NCBI taxonomy): domain Eukaryota; kingdom Metazoa; phylum Chordata; class Aves; order Galliformes; family Phasianidae; genus Pavo; species Pavo muticus. The sequence goes on from JACDJE010000375.1 coordinate 705,475, forward strand.
AAGGGACAGCCATCAATATTTGGGACTGTCCTGCCACACTTTTGATATATATTAAAGAGATCAGACTTCAATCTGCTTGCAATATAATACCACTGTAAGATTATTCTATTGCAGACCTGAACAATTTAATTAGGATCACCAAATAAAGGGCATGAAGAAAACTAAGACAAGTAACAGCAACCCAGACAATCCTGCATGCCTACCCCCTCCTCATCATCCTGCCAGCAAGAAGAGATGCAAGACAGACAGAGATGCTCCCTCACTGCAGACACAGGCACAGCAGAAGGTAACAAAAATGGTGAACGTCAGTGTGAACAGTCTTCATGCAAGGCACAGGATTATCCAAATGCTTGTAAGAAAAGGCCATTAGTTCTAGAAGAACTAATAAGAAGCTAAATAGGAAATCAGCTAAAGATCTTTAATGAAGTTCTCTAGCTGGTGTGTTGGTATGCGTGATAGTGCATGCACATGCAAGAGTGACACATGGAGTAGAAGGTGAGACACCAAGAAGTCTAAAAACAAAATAAATGACAACAGCTGCTGTTAACAAACAGCATCTAACACTAGTCTAGCACAGACACCAGAAAAACTTGACATTATCCGTATCCCCCTACAAATAAAATAGCTTTCAGCAGAAAGCCCTGTTTAAGAGAGAGAAGACTTAGTCTTATATACAGGACTAAGCTAGCATTTTGGCTCAAGAGGATGAAGGAGCTGGTAGAGTGATGGATACCAAGCGAGGCTATGAAAAACAAAGACGCAGCCTTACTCTGGTAGCAGCTGACAAACCACGATCCCCTCAGAGTGTTAAAGCGCCAGTGACAAAAGTTCTGCATGCTTTTTGGTTGACTCTACACTTGGCAGTTTACCTGTATCATGGAGGTGATTAGTTGGTCTAATTAAACAATCTTTGATTACTTGCTCTACTAAACAGTCTGCCTCTTTAGGGACAGCTGCCTCTGGACAACCCCTGACAGCACTGAGCAGGCAGCTCCCTGCACAGTTTTGGAGCTACTTCCACACCACCAAGCTTTGGGAAGCACAGACATTCCACTTCACAGACACAGATGCCAAGAGCTGACACATGCCCAGATGGGCAGATGGAAGAGGAATCTATGGGGCATTCCATACCCACGTGTCACATACCAGTGGGGAATCCCTTCATCCAGTCCTCTGCTCAGAATGTTGCCAAAGCCATGGAAGCTCTGCTGGTCTGTGCTTGCCTACACCTTACTCGTTTCCTGTGTTGTTTTTCTGTCTTCACAGCAGGAAGAAAACTAAAACCTGCTGAAGAACAGCTTTTCTCACTTTGAAGAAGGAAAGAGTACAACTGAATAGAGAGAGCAAAACAGGATGGGGAACAAGAAAAAAAGGAGAAAAACAGGTGAAAAGGGCAGAGAGAGACTCAGTAAGAGATTCTGCATTGCTCAACTGGGAGGAGAAGAACAAGGAGGAAAGGCACATGAAGAGCACAGGAGCCAAATTAGAATGGAAATACACATGTATATCCTATCCATGGATAGGAAAGGCTTTCAGCTTCGGCCTGTTAAAAACGGACAGGCGGTGCCACTACCTTTGGATAGTCAGAAAGGATACTCGGGAGGAAAAAATGGGAAGTCTGTATCTGATGATGCAGAGTTATGGCACAGAGAAGCCAACAAAGAAAAAATTTATTTTACCCCCATGACAATACAGGTACTTTTGTCCCAACAAGCAGAAAGGTCAGTTCATTGTGCAGTGCAGGTATGTACATTTAGCTCAGAAAAGGGACTTAAGATATTCAATCCAACCTCATTTGCCTACTGTCAGGTGATTACTGCCTATACAAAATGGCACTGACACACGGTCAGGATTAACACAACCAAACAAGCTCAGTTGCAGAGATAACTTCTCTTGAGCTTGCTTGGAGAAGTGCATCTGCAAAGCATCAGTGGAGAGGGCCAGAACAAGCACACTGGCATCTGCAATGCAGAAGCCCCTTACTGCTCAGATTACCTCAGCAGCAGGCAACAGTAAAACACTTCTACTTAGGTCAAGCTGTTGTGAAGACTGTCCCCTCTTGGCTTTATCTCATTCACATATTTACAACCATTGTTAGGAGGAGCACAAGCTACTCCATCCCTGGAGGTGTTCAAGGCCAGGTTGGATGGGACCCTACACAGGCTGGTGTAGAATTAAATGGGGAGGTTGGTGGCCCTGCCTGTAGCAAGGGGAGTTGGAGCATCATGATCCTTGAGGTCCCTTCCAACCCAAGCCATTCTGTGATTCTATAATACAGGGAGAAAATCCATCTAGGAAAAAAGATAACACACGCACAAACATTCTCCTCTGCTAGTTAGTTCCAACATGCAGCTGGTACACCTGTGTGCGATATGATGCGTATGACTCTTATTAACAGTGCACATCAGTGCATGCTCCCAAACTCTCGGGCAGAATTTTTCATTACAACTTATGATAGGCGCAGTTCATGTTTTGTTGTTTTTTTTTTTTTTAAAACTTTGTCGTGGTTTTTTTTTTTAATGCCTGTAATTTCAAACAGCCAAATTAGAGAAAATAAGAATTCTACATACCTCTCATGAAAAGTCTTTACTGATGCTTCTCACCTCTTCTTGTTATCAAGCCTCCTTGTCTTCTTTCAGTCAGCACCTGAGTACTACTGTCTTGAAGACAGCCGCTTACTCTTCTGTGCTGTCATTTTTTTATTAACAATAATACTTTTATATATGTGCACGTGAGCCACTGTAAAGTTTCAAGCATCTCAGTGAGAAATAATTGCAGAGCAATTATTTGCAGGTAGATCAATCTAAACTATTACCGATGCATTTTACATGTACAATTTTGGCTATGACAAAAGCAATTACAACAAAGCATTCTAGCACCAGGCAACCAGAGAAAAGTAAAAAAAAAAAGTGCTTCAGTTCTCTACGTTAATAATCAGATGTAACATTTCCAAAAAGAAAGAAATGCATGCAAGAATTCAGCAAAATATAAAATATTGCTACAGTTTTTTACAGTACATACTGTCAATACGGGGAAACATCCTCCTGCAGTTATTTCAAATATCTACCTACTAGAAGATGCTGGTAAAGCACATTTTAAAACATTTACTGTCGACGCTTGTGATGGCCTTCCAAATGGCGTTTTACTATGCAAAACACATAGAATTGGAAGTCTAGGTGCAGAATGTGCTATAGCAGAAAGCAACATCTACACACAGAAAGGAGTTTTTACTTCCATATTCTCTGTGCAGGATAATTCGATGGTTTAAAAAGGAACCTTTGAGCTAAAGGAAGCAGCCAAAGGAGCAAGATGTGAACCTGATGTGCTTGAACATTTATTTTGTAAAATTTCTGTTATACTGTAGTTGCAAATCGAGCATACACGCTTCAGCTCTTTTCCTCCCTCACACCAGCGACCAAAGGTAGCCGTGCAGGGAGGCGATGTACAATGACAATTAACCAGAAAAGACTCAAATGACTGAAATTACTCCTGCAAAATGTTTGTCTGCTTATTTTTTTTAAATAAGAGAGCTTTTATCGTGGACATTTAGACCTTACGTACCCTTTCTTTTCCTTTGTCATTATATTTTGCAAAATAGATCACCAATTAAAGAGAACAGAGAACGGAAAGCCTGTGTGCAAAGTATTTTCCTTCTGTAAGTCACGTCCACGTTTAACTACAGGCGCTGAGAGAAAAATACAGGATATCACCAGTGTGATTTACCTGCATTTGCATCTCACGGTCACATTTTCCTTAACTTCAACACATAGTTCTCCTACATGGATGTTTCTGCACTGGTTTCACAAGAAGTTCATATGAATATGAGAAAATTGAGGGTGACAGAGCACTGAAACAAGCTGTCCAGAGGTGCTTGAAATCTCCTTTTCTGGAGATACTCAAAACCCGCCTGGACGCCTTCCAGTGCAACGTACTGTAGGGAACCAGCTTTAGAGGGGGGTGGATGATCTCCAGAGGTCCCTTCCAACCCCTACAATTCTGTGGTTTATAAGTGCAGAAGGAGCTCACCACTTTTATTTTTGCACACACTGCAGTTACACCGTTCTTCTGTGAGGCCCACAGAGAAAGCACGGCATTGGGCATTCGGTGCTTGAGGCCTCTTCCTCACAGACAAGAACAAACCACCTAGAAGTTCGAGTCTTCCTCATCGTGCCTCATCTAGCATATGATGACATAATTTCTACCTACATGCTTTATTTCAGTGAATACTGTTTCACATATTCACTGAAATTTTAAAAGGCATTTTTTCAGAGCGATGTCTCCTATTCAAAACCTGCACCATCTCGTCTTTTCAACTGAGCCACACTTTTACTAGATAATTAATGTTCTGAATGGTATTGACTATCCACTCTCACAAGAACAGTCTTCAAATTCCACCACTGAATGGCATCAACGCTCTCAGGATAATCCGAAATACGTTTCTTTTCCCAATTTTGCAGCTAGTTCTGACAGTTATCAGGGAAATGTATATTTGATAATCAGGAAAAAACCTAGCACAATTCTCTCCCCAGCCCTAACACTGTGTGTCAAATGAAATTCATTGATTTTCTGAACATGAAGATAGCCCATAAATACACTCCGAGCACGCTTTTTGAGGAATCCATCGTTTCATTAGTGTCCTGTTTGAGATAGGAGTCCAAGAACTGCCTTCGCAGCTCATGAAATGATTTTGACAGGACACTGCAGCATCAGCAAGCTTCACCACTACATTCCCACACTCAACTTTGTCACTGCACACTGCCCCAATATAGTTCCCCCCTATCACTTGGCGCCATTCAGTGTTATTTCCATAGGCCTGTAATATTTGTAAAGGTGCAATGATAATGCCAAAACTGACTATGTGAATGATGAGCTGTTCACACTCACTCCTTTGAGGCGTTTTTCTGGACAACATTCATAAAATAATTAGGAACAAGATTAGGTACCACAGGAGAGGCACAAATGCATGATGAGAAACTTTGCATGCTGTTTCTGAAGAAACCTCTCCTCCCAACCTCCTGCACTGCCTTAGTTTGGATTATTTTTACCAGCACAGTGTTTGCCCCTAAAAAAAAAAAAATCACAAGACAAGATAAACAAGAGTGAAAGAGCCAGTCAAACTGCAGACATTTTACTCACACATAAAATTATTCCTACATTTAACTGCTCGCAGAAGTAGGCCATGTTTAAAAAAAAGTAGGTGGAGGTATCTACGTTGCACACTGAACAAAGGTGCCACCTTTACTGCAGTAGCTGCAGAAGTATCCACACAGAATAGGAACAGCAAGATCAGTCCTAAGGCAATAAGAGGAAACCTCCCCTCTCCTTGAAGTCCACAGTTCAGAGCTGTCTAACATAAAACTACTAGAGTGCTTCTTTAAGCGGTGTGCATAAAGATAGCCTTACATGTGAAAATTCCTTTAACAATAAATTCTCATGCACTGGGTCATCATTCGTATCTTCAGCTAAGAAACACATTCACCTCCTATGGGAAGAGATTCTGTATTTTAGTCAGACAGCCAAGAGCCATCTGATCATGGAAGTACAGATTCTCCAACATCCTGATTTACTTCACAGAAATGTGTCACAACACTCCTAGCGCTTTCCTTATTCCTCCCTACCAAAAATGAAACTACATATTAGCCACAATGCTGCAAGGATCAGCTGTTATTTTAAAGATTTAAAAGCACCATGACAGTCGCTACTGCCTGTTTTGACTTCGTTCTGGAAGAAACCAGAGCGCCTAAATTACAGTAAACACTGAACCATACAGAATCACAGAATTCCAAGATGGCAACTGTCTTAACCTCCTGTTCTGTACTGGGACTTAGCAGAATTGTGGTTTCATTCTCTCAGGCTCCTGTAAACACTCACGTAATATGGTATGACTCCAAAAACTGTTGTTTTACTTTTATTCAGAAAACCTTATTTTCTCCCTACCTGCGTGTGCATTTGTTAACTCCGACAGTAAGTTAAGGAGCATGCGCCTAATCAGCTTTTTTCCCCCTTCTATTCTGATTTCAGATATCCATTTGTCTCATCAATTCTTAGGATGTGAGTTTCAGCGGGGTTACTACTTATCATGCAGCAGATGAAAGCAGCAATGCAGAGAGAAGCACAGCTTTCACACTGCAGAGTTTATGATGGGAAGACTGCAGAAGAGGTTTTATTTGTTTGTTTATATTAGATGCTAACGGCCCACTGAAGCTCTAATGCATATTAAAGTATTATTTTTTTCTAGGTGGAAAAATCACGCAGGGTACAACGTATCTAATTTCCCTTTTTAAAGAATCCTGTAACAGTCATGAACTTAAAATGAACCCAAAACAGTGAGACAGGTACTCAAGAATCCTACGCTACTTAAGTGATGCCCTTGTTTCTTATATCTATCTGATGTTCTGTATGTTCAGAACATGTTCAGCTAAAATAAAATTTGATTTTATTTAAACACAGATATGTCAAGGAAACTACATGTCATTTGGAACAGGTCTTCAACTACTTGTTAGACAGCAGCATGATCTGAAGATTTAGAACATGGAATGAGCTGTAACAAAACGTTCACCTGAAAACTTCATTCCAGACAGGAAGAAATGATAGTTACAGCAAGTTTATGGCACAAAAAAATGCTTACATTCACAAAAAAGGTAGGGGGAGAGAAGTTCCTGAATTTTCTATACAACAAAAAGCACTTTCAAAATACCATGTGGTAGCTAATTACAGGCTGCCTGGAACAGAAGTATTTACATCTTATCTGGATGCCCATTAAAAGAAGAGAAATATGTTGAGTCTAACATCGTGAACTTCCTTCCAGAGGCTTTATTTTTTCTTCTCCATAGTTTACTGCTTTGCTGATAAACGCATACCTCAATTCCATTTCACTAGTTATTATGAACATAATAAAGTAGTATAACTTCAGTGTTTCCTAGTCTAACAAAATTTGGACCTCTTTAAGCTACTTTTATCGTACAGATGTGTATATGTAAATAACACTAGCATTTATTCTCATATATTCAGCACTCTTCTCACCCTGATTTAGGAGATGAAAGTCCAACACACTTTACATCTAACACAGGAGCCAGGCCACGGAGACTCCTGTAAACGTCACCCCAGTTAATATACTACACAGACCTCAGGAGACAGGAAAATGTGAAGAAAAACAGGAGACAGGAAAAGTAGGCTCTTGAATCGAGAAGATCACCTTGGTGGACAAAGAGCAGGCAGGTGACATAGGGAAGCTCCCTGCTGCAGGGCAGCAGAGCCAGAGAAACCACGTGTGGTCCTGCAACAGACTGGAAAATGGAGGCTCTCCTCATTCACCCACCCTCAAGCTGACACTCTCCCTGCTCTGCAATGCCCCAGTGCCAAAACTCTTTAATGTGACATGATTTGCATGAGTTACCAGTAGTGCACATCGTACCACAGTCAGTTCATTTCCTATGAATCAGCTGGAAAAAGTAAAACCACACAGGGTAATAGGAGATAATATTTAAGGAAACACTATCAGAAGGAGATCTGGAGCTACCTCAATATGAAAACATTTTTTAAAATAATTTCCAGTTCCACAAGAATTATTTGAAGTTGCTTGTAGCACACACCCAGAAGCAAAGTCGTGTTGTTAAGGAACGTTGCTTTAAATGGCATTTTTATGTTACAACCGTACAATGGCCCTACAGCTGCAATACACCATGGGTCCAGACAAGACTATCCTGGGCTACTTCCCCTCCCCGCACCCCGACTCAAGACAGGCCAGCAATAAGCACGCAGAAAGCATTGTGAAAATGACAAAAACAGCTCAGTTTCTTACAGCACTGTACGAAAACAGTGTATTTTGGACAGTTAACGAGGACTTATTTCAATGACTTCAGCAGTTTCACATGCTTCCCAAAACACTAAAGGCACAAGAATCTTTTTCCCGAATTTTGTTTGCAGCCTGTCTGCATCAGAGGTTGGAAAAGAAGGGGGAAGGCTCACTTTTAGAGAAGTCAGATGAAAGCAGGCTCTACTGAAAATAAACCAGCTTGTTATTTTAGGTGACTGTTCAGACTTGCAATCTGCTCCAGTTTTTCATTAAACCACCACACAGTCCAACTTTGATGGTAGACAGCAAGGATAAACTACTGGACTTCTCCAACTCCGCAATACAATTCATAGATCAAATACAATACAGTTTGCCTATGTACAAGGGCTGCTCCGTAAGTAGTGTCTCCTATTTTAAGATGGTGGCCCACGATGTCAGAGTTGGGTGTTGGTGGTATGGCAGCAGAGGCTGAACCTTCCCACCAATATTCCACGACATGTTGTTGCCATGTGACAGACGGCAGCAGAGGGGCACTCTGACACAAAGGCATCTGACATGGAGTGCGCATGGAGCAGAGGTGCGGCACTGAATTCCTCTGTGAGGAAAAAATGGCACCCACTGACATTCACTGATGCTTGCTGAATGTTTATGGAGACCAAAGAGCGGATGTGAGCACAGTGAGGCAGTGAGTGGCGCGTTTCAGCAGTGGTGACACCGAGTCACTTCTGCTGGTGCAGGCTCTTGTTCATTGCTGGCAGAACTGCGTATCTAATGGCAATGATTATGTTGAAAAATAACGCTTTGTAGCTGAGAATATGCTCTATCAGAGAGTGTTACTATGTTCTTCAGCATTACATCAGAGGCATTACTTTCAGAGAGATCTAGCAGGAGACTCCTTTCCTGGTGGGGAAGAGAGGGGCAAAAAGACTTTGCAAGCAACGCCACTTGCCGACCAAGTATCCACATCCAATTCGTGAATTGCTTCAGAAAAGTTGTGGATTGTAAAGCAGCACACACTTGATGCAGGATGTTAAATGCCTTGTACCCTTTCTACACTCAGAAAAGAGACAGGAGACTGAACTCCCTGACAGGCTTTAACCTCTCCCCTTCCATTATGCAAAACAAATTTTCACCAAACGTGAGCAGAAAACACGTTGTTATTAGTTCTAGCAACTCCTCTGGACACTGACTAAGGGTAGCAGGAAGCACAATTATGCACATTTGCAAATGTTGTAATGGCATACGCTACTCTTCCTCTACAGATTACACTGGAGGTGTTTACACTCTAAGACAGCAGGTTAACAGGGAAAAGCTTTCCTTCTGAATTCTTCTTTCCCTAAGATGAACTCTGCTGGCCATGCAACTCAAGGCTCAAGCAGCAATTTTGGCAAACACCTAGGGTACAGTTTTGCCCACTTTGATGATAGCTATGAACACCTGAAAAGGCGATGCTTACTGGTTTCATGACAGTACAGCCAAGCTCTATTTAGATGCTTCAAGAAGCAATCTCTCACATTACAACATCAAGGGGGTCGTATGCACTTTATAAAATATCCTCTAGATTTTCTTCTAGCAGTAGGATAAGCAGCAAGAAGGAATCACCCCAATGGATGACGACACCCACAGCCTAAGTAACTGATTAAGCTTCTACAGTCAAAACTAAAATCACGCAAGACATGTTCAAATTCTTACAGAGTCACAGTAAGGATTTGGGGAAAAAACATGTTTTTATAATATCTGAAATACAAAGACTATCAAAGAAAATATTTGACTGTATTTATAAAAACATCACACGAATAATCTGAATCACAAATTAGTGAATAATGGGTCCTTCTTCCAAAACCCTAACAGATATTACGGCTTTCCATACAAAATAAATTAATGTTAGTTTTACACGGTACTTAAAATCATCTACGATTTTATTGTGTGGCATCGCAAGACAGTACTACTGCTCAGTGACCCATGGCTTTTAATTCCCTGTTTTTATCATAGCAAATAAACAGGCAAATGATTTTGTGCAGTATTTGTACAACCCCTTGTTCAGTTGAACTTGCTATTTTTGGCATTCTTAGGCTGCAATGCTGCACAAAAAAAAAACAACTCTTGACTATTTTTGAACAAATATGGAGAATCTTTTCATAAGCAAATAATCCTGCCTCCTTTGACCAGGTAGAAGATTCTCATTACCTAGAGAGGAATCCTTCATGCTAGAAAACTAGGATGTTATCAATAATAGGCACAGGAGCTGAAGTGCCAAACACATCAACAGACCACGTCCAAACCAATCCTATTCTGGTTGAGCAGCAACAGGAATCTTCCCCACTGAAACCTAGGTATCTGATGATAGTTCATCTCTCTACACAGATTTATAAAGAAGTCCTTATTAATCATATCTTGCACTCATTCAGCAGAATTCAGCGCAGTGGAGATGCAATAATCTCAGGTACGCTAGAGTAACGCTCCTTCTAAGTTAGCTTCTGCTACTCTTGTCATCTCCTTGTTATTTGATGTCTCATAGCACAGCAAAGTTTAAACTACAACAAACGGCATTACCTTTCTCCCTCTACCCTTAGTAACCATTGTAGACTTCTGAAAAGATAGCTCACTCTGAGGGTTCAATTCACTGCAGTAACTGCAATGCTGCAGAGAGCCCAGTACTCTTGAACATCATGTAAATGAACAGATGGAGGAACCAAAAATGACCTTAAAACTTTCCAGCACCACTGCTGGCGCAGCTAATTATTCAGCCATTGCCAAGTCTGATTCTCAGACCCTATGGGTCAACAAAACAGACACAGTAAAACATATTATGTTCCTATATTTTGTAAGGACAAACAAAAAAATCACTTAATTGAATACATGGCATGAAATACATTGCCAGGATCCATTAGTAAGTACAGATGCTTCACAACAATGAATTTAACTACGCTGGAGTTTGCTAGAGAACCCACAGCAGAAGCAGGTTTGGAGCTGGCATTTTCTTACTGTGCACACGCAGGCAACACTGAGCACCCTACTTGCTCTCCTGCAGTACAGTGACAAGCTCAACAGGACAGGTCACGTAGACAGCAGCTATCATCCTAAGATGTTACACTTTCCTATTCTCAGTATCCTATATTTCTTCTTTTACAAGTTAGATCTTAAACCCGATAGAAGTTACAAGAAAAGCATGAAAGAATTGGATTCCTCTCCCTTCCACTGCCACATTACCACCATACTACCATTCTCACTTTGTAGATACACATCATTACATTCACCTAAAGATCACTGCAAATCAAAGAATTGTCTCATTTTTCACTACGCCCATGTGCTTACTGTCCCTCAAAATATATCATTAAAACATTTCTGTTTCTAGTAGTGACGCTTTATCACCATATTGCAATGTTGCCGACACTTAGAAAAACATTCCTATTCCAATAAGCAAGTTAAAATCCCGAGAGAAACCACTGTCCCTGTCATTGGGACCACAGTGTTAAGTTAAAGTTCTGTTATTAACGTCCATGTGAAAATCAAGACATTGCTCAGTAGCGGCCAACAAAAACCATCCTGTTATCTTTTGCTTTCACTCTGCTTTTGATATACACTCCTCCAATTCAAGAAAAGGAAAGCAGTGTCCCTCACACGCGCTTTATCATCCCCTGCAGATTTTGCAAACAAGAGCTAAAATTCTTCTTCTACAAACATCATCTTGTGACAAAAATAAAAAATAAAAAAATTGACTTACCAACGACTTCCCAGCACAGCCTGTTATTACACATCTACTTTCAGCTGAAGGCAGATGAAACTGCTATGGCACCCTCAGCTCCTGTTTAAATATTGTGGACAACGTACACATGTATGCTCGCATTTGCTACAGCTAGTGATGCTATCCTGATATTCTACATTAAATAGGGCATTTACTTGAAATGAAAAAGATAAAGACTGGACATTAAAGCAATCAAGCTTCCATAGACAAAAATAGAGAACGCGGAAGGAACTTCAGACAATGTGTCAGTTACATCAACTAATCTTAAACCACAGTGCTGTAATATCTGCATGTACTACATATGAATAGAACAGATAATATTAGATTAAACTAAATGCTCTGGTATTAAATTGAAGTACTTTCTGGAGCCCTACACAGCCAAGGGAAAACTCTCCCACGTTCTGCAAAAGCCTATGAGTTGCTTGATGTTATTGTGAGGATCAACTCCAGCAAGAGTCGTGTCACGCATGAAACAAAACAAAACGCTTTTAAAGAGATTTTATCATAATTACTGTGGTTTGAGATTCTGAAATAAACCGCTATGGCGATTTGCTCTGGGGAGCGTGCCTCAGGGTACAGAAAGAATAAAAATAGATCAGTCTGCATCATCACTCCTTGGAAAGACAATTATATAACCAAGGCTGGAATATGACATGGCAATATATCTGCTTNCCAGATAGAGAAGTTAAGCAACTTAGGTTCCAGTACACAGCATGTACTGAAGTTTGCTGTACTACTACAGTTCTCAGTAAATGTCTTAATTTGATAAATGCCTGTTCATTTTTTTTCAAACTGAACTTTTAGTTACCGAAACACAGGCCTGTAGTGAGAAGAATGAAACACTTCGCTGGGTAACACCATGCTGCGACCAAGGAGACCAGACAGTCCCCCAAACAGGTCAGCTGGAGGTGACATACATGCAGCAGATCTAGATGGTAATATGTGGCACATATCCCAAAGGCATATCCCTCTGCAGTTCTCCATTTGCACCAGCACAGGGCTGATGTCTGTCAGTAGGCCTGGGCACAATCACCTGTGGTGCTATGCCACAATTCTGACAGAGATCACAGCCTAGACTGCCACAAGGCGTCAACAGCTCTTGTGCTCAGAAAAGAAATGCAGGCACACACAGAGAAGCTCTGGCCCGGCAGGAGAACTGCTTCAATCTCTGCACAGACCCTTCTCCAGCATGGCCTTGACTTGTGAGATCAAACATGCAGACTCACGTCCCACCATCTCAGCACCTGTCCTCCTCACAGGGCCAACTGTTGGAGAGAAGGCCGTGCAACAAACTAACACAAGGAATGTAAAGAGGGATGGCACTAATTGATTAGGTTGATTAGGTTTCAACATCCTGTGCTCACAGATTGTTACCTCATAGCAATTTGGAGCTATGATTAAAGTGTTAAGACATAAAGAGCACTTCTGAGAAGGACACAGTCCGTAATGTGTGTACACGGCGCTGGGAGGAGTCAAGGAGAGTGCTAAAGGTGACTGCACTTAATTGTACAGATGTTCATGTCTGCTTACTAGTTAATGATTGACCTCCACGTAAGGTCAAGCAGCTGTTAAATTCTTTTTTTTTGTTGTTTTAAATCACATGTAAATAAACTCAGGCAACGAGAATATAAGGTAGGGCACTCTGATGCTGCACAACTGCTTCAGGGCTGCACTGAAGTCACAGCCTGATCTTAAATGCACCTTACTACAGTCATCTTTCCTTAAGCAAATTCAAACATGAGTTCTTGTCAGGATCTTTACACCACTTTTCTTCTTGGGAAACTAAGGTAAGCAGAGTATCAGTCTCTCAAACAAGCTTGGCATATCCATCTTCGGATCTATTTTCCACGCCCTAGAGTTCCTGTAGGTAGGTTCAAACACTGAGAAGATCTGTCAAACCCTGAGATCAGTAACATGCAAGGCACACTGTATTTGAGCTTCACTACAGCAGACTTCAGATACCAGAGAAACGCAGCTAATTCTATAAGCTGGAATCTCCAGAGACAGAGCAGACCACAACTCACTTTCCTCTCTAAACAAGATTTCTATTGGTTCACACGGTAAGAAAATACGTTAACATCCATTACAAAAAATTAGAGATAACAATTTATTTTCTTAGTATTGCAAGCTGAAGTTATCTGGCTACACAACTGGTATTTCTAAGGCAACTGCAGTGACTTCTAAAATTAAAGTGAGACAAATATCTACAACCACCCCTCACCTCTTTACAACTAAGGTTACAGAGGAAAGCAAAAAAGCTACTGTATTAATTAGCAGTAATTAGTTTAATGACTTACTGGATTGCAATTGGAAAGGCAAAGGCAATTGACTGTTTTAACTAACAGATGACATTAAGCTCAATTTGAGCCACAGTAGTAAGAACTAGTAACTGCAAAGAGTGATTTGAAATTCTTTTCTTACACTGATGCTTTCTATGCTAGCTTTTTAAGAACTCATATCAAGAACCAGTAACTTAGAAACATGGTTTGAAATGTGTTTGTTTTACACTGAAACTTTGCACGCTAGCTGTTAACTCATCACAGCACAACAGGAAGGCTTGTGCTCACTTAATAACCTAGTTAGTTGGGTTAAGGAAACATAAATGTGGGAAATGCTGACTTCACTGCAGGCTATACAGGCTACATATGACTCAGAGTATTCCTTCACTCCTAAAACCTCAGGGTTTGCTAGCCTGCTACAACCAGAGTGAAATAAGGCAGTGCTAGGTGGGATCTGTCTGTCTGCAGTAACATATCAAACTCCACTGTAAACGTATACAAAGTATGTAACAAAAGTTGTATTTAGGTATATACCAACGTGCAACAAGACTTACGCTCTCTAATACCATCATAAATGAAAGGAAGAGAAGCAATCCTGCTAGCCCCGAAGTGAAGGCATGGAGCAGCCTTACAAAACACTCAGTTTAGCTAGACACCGGTACGTTTCTTGGCTTTTTGGCTTGAGAGCACCACAGTGCACTAAATCTGCTATTGAACATACACAAACAGCTCAAAATCAGTTGCATTACACATAATTCCAGGCAGAATGCTTGGGACTCAGACAAGATGACACCTTACGGTACCTCAGGATGTAGTTAACATTTTGAGCTAGTGCATCAGATGCTCCTGTGACTATTGAAATTTCTTCTTACTAACACTGAAGCATAAGAGTTTCAACAAAACATCCCTGGGAGCACATTTCAGACCTGAAATTGCACATGCACCATCTTAACCTAAATATTTATAGTTATGAACTACTACTTCTTTTAATCCCAGCTTTGAAAATCTACATCTGTTTGGGGAAAAAAAAAAAGTGAATTTAACATTGAACACTTTAACAGGTATCCCACATAAATGATGCAGTTTACCGTTTGCATTGCTATTTATGAGGTCTTCATGAATGACTATAGTTCTTTTATTGAAAAGATCTGACACTTTTTAAATTTCCTTCTCAGTTTCAGTATTGGTAAAACTGCTAAAAATTACTGTTTCATCTAATTACAACAGAATTCAAAAAGGTACCTTAAAATTACACAGGCATTTGTTTTTTCATTCAAAGTTTGTTGTTTTTTTTAAATCTCATACTTGAATTCAATATTTCCACACCCAGCATAACACTGTATGATATGTGTACTTCTACCTTGAAGCCATCCATATTTCAAACCACCCCTTTAACAATGTTATCTCTGCTTTCTGCATGTGAATTACCAAACTGACATGACTGAAGATTGAAGTAGTCCCAGTGGCACACCTCTGTAAGAGAGCACCACTGCAACTTCAGCACAAGTGAAACAACCCAAGAAAAGGCAATCATGAAAGAGAACCATCCTTTGTCATCCACAGCCCCAGTAGCTTCAAACTATTCCGCATGTGAGGACACGCAAAGCCCTGAAGCAAAGCAGGATTTCAATTCGGGTTTCTACTTTTACTTCTGCTGCTCAGAATTATGTAGTAATATTATTTGCTAATTCCTCAGTGCCCTACCGTACTGGTCTACAAATAGCTGGCTGACAGTGTGAACAAAACTCAATAACATAAAATGTGCAAGTATCAGTATTTAATAAGATGGCTTGTTACGTCACTGTGTTTGTATTAAAAACAAAACCAGAAGCTGGGGACTCCTATGAAAAGGTTTTCTGTTTCCTAGCCAAAAACCTCCTTATAATACTTCCTTTGTTTCTCTATTGAACAAAGTGACTGAACTTCATGGGATGTCTCTCTTCTTCCCCAGGATTCTCCCACTACCACTCTGAATGTAAATATTTTCTCTTTTTTCCACTAAGCGTGCCTGAAGTTAAGCAGTGAATAAGGGACTAAAGCACCAGCCTCTCAAAGGCTTCTCTGTATGCTGTCTTCATTCACTGAATGATATCTTATACAACTATCCATACTGACTTCCACCAGTTAAACTCAAGGAGAGTCACTAGCCTTGGCAGAACCTGGGTGCCAAGTCTGGCCTAAGGCACGATCCTCCATGCAAGGTAAGTCACACATATCTTCCTCTTTCCAGACCTCTCACCCAGAGAATGAACAATGCCTTCGGAGCCACAGGAGTACCATCTTATCTCTTTTCAGATTAGCAGCTAGGAGCTGGGTGGACTGGGTAGGAGACCTCCACAACCAGAATTTGCATGGTAGGAGACCACACAAATCAGAACCACACCCTCTACTCTTTGAGCAGACTCACATAAAACATACCGCAAAGGAAAATAGAGAAGGTCCTAAAGAGAACCTGCAGATGTGAATCTGCTGATTATGCTTTGCGCTACGAAGAGGTTAAAGGTGCGACCATCTTTAACAAGAGCCAAAAATCATCAGCCAAGAGATTGCACTGCACTGCAACCTCCCCATCAGCTGCAAAGATAAATTCTCACCCCTCCATCCTCAGACGAACCTCTTCTAATACAGCCAGTGGACACTTTGGGGGAAAAAAAGCCTCCCTGATGTATCACTGGAGTATTTACTGCTTTAGCAATGATTTTTTAGGATGATACAGACAAAAATATTCAGAGAAACCGCAAAACCAAACCAAGCCCTCTCAAACATGCAAGACACTCGAACATGTACAGTTGCACTGAAACCTGAAGTCCAAGACACACCTCACATCTCTTACTAGAATTCTGAATGCTAAACTGAAACTGAAATAACTTTAAGTAATGAAAATGATTAAAAAAACAACCCAGCTTAGATGACGCTACTGATAATGATAAAGTTCAGTGTTCTTACCTGAGACTGTTTGGGTTCTTTTACAGCAGTTAAAAAATGTCTTTCTTTATCAAAGACCGTCAGAGAAACCGAATTCCACTGAGCACACACCGCCCTACTGAGGAGGAAGCACCAACAAGCTAAGCAGTACAAACTGACACACAGTAAATCTGGGCATGGCCTCACACAAAGACTGCATTGCTCTCAGGCAAGAACACCTGATGCATGACACACTAAAATCAAGCCTCTAATTAGGTACAAAGGCAAAGAATATCTGCAGAACCTTTCAGCGCAGAAATCCACAGAATCCCAGAATCCTTACATTTAACTCAATCATCCACTGAAGATTTCTGCACAAAGCCATACCAAAAAGCACATGAAATTCTACATTCTGTTTCAAAAACCCCGCACCTTTACAGTTTGGATTAGGAAACAAATATAAACACGAAAATTCTCAAATTGATCCCCAATAATTACTTTCATTAATCTTCTTATTAAAGGTTGGCAGCAGCAGTGGCTGCAATGGGTTTTCTAATTACCCAAACTAAAACTTGGCTGCTACTCACTTCTCTGTCTTGAATGCTTACAGTGGTTTACCAATAAATGAGTTTGCTGGGAAAAGGAAAACGGACAACAAAAACTCATTTCCCAAATCTTGTAAGCCAACTGACTGCCAAGAGTTCTCCTGATCTCTCAAGAGACCAGCAGAAATCTTTAGTACGTCAAAATTTTAGAAGTATTTTTGAACAGTTTGCAGCTTGCAGCTCTGTTGTTGCCCTAAAAATCATCAGTAATTGCGGCCTTTCAGTATCTCAAGGGGAGCTATGGAAAGAAGGGGACAGACTCTTTAGCAGGGTCTGTGGTGACAGAACAAGGGGAAATGGCTTCAAGCTTAAAGAAGGTAGATTCAGGTTGGATGTAGGGAAAAACTCTTTAACAGTGAGGACAGTGAGGCACTGGAACAGCTTGCCTAGAGATGTGGTTAATGCCCCATCCCTGGAGACCTTCAAGGCCAGGCTGGATAAGGCGCTGGGCAACCTGATCTAGCTGTGGTGTCCCTGTTCATTGCAGGGGAGTGGGACTAGATGGCCTTTAAAGGTCCTTCCAACTCTAAGGGTTCTACTCAGTTTGAGACATTGAATCTCATGCAGTTAATCCTTATTATCTACAAACAAACACACATCCACATCTTTAGATTTGGGGAAAAAAAGAGCAGTCTGCAGAGAAGCCAAGAACTCTCCCACTGGCTTTCATGGTCATGGCCAATAGCAAGGAACTTCTCATGAGTTCACGTATCCAAGCAGAAGCAGCATTCTAGAGCTGGGACCCAGTCAGCAGCAGCACAAGACAGAGCCCCGCACAGGGCAGGAGCTCCCACCACAGCTGGGACTAGCTGTGCTGTGACCAGGAGAGTGATAGACACATCCCTGCTACAATTAAGCTCTCACTTCATTGGCATCTAGCTGACTTGCACGGGTACCCAAGCCAAGAATTTCTCATGAAAACAAACTCGGCAGGAGAATAAAGCAAACGACTTTCCCAGATAGAAGGTGACAGGAAGTTCTGAATAGAAAACAGCCCAAGGAGAATTTGTCCCATTTACCCTCTGCAGACACAGACCAGCCTTGGGGTTTCATTACCTATGGCTTCTGGCCGCAAAGCAATATCCAGACCAATGCAGGCTGGAGACATAGCTTGGATAGCAGCTGTTGCAACCAAGCATATTTCCTCCTCTTGAGTAGGAATGCTGACAGCAATCTTAAATATGGTTCTCTCAAGATGGAAAGGAGCAGAAAAGTCTCTGCCTGCTAACACCACTTCTCAGCCACTTCCCCATCACCATCTGCAGAGCCCTCAGTGCCAGAGT
The DNA here is from genome assembly GCA_016647715.1 of Pavo muticus. NCBI lineage: Eukaryota > Metazoa > Chordata > Aves > Galliformes > Phasianidae > Pavo > Pavo muticus. The sequence continues at coordinate 724,086 of JACDJE010000375.1, forward strand.
GCAGCCCTGCAAATGGCTGTACCAGCATATCACCTGCTGAAGAGTTAGCTGAAAAACAGCTTCCCTCCACACCAGTATCTTTTAATTAATCCAGATCAGCTCAGCGATCACATATTACCACTAAGACCCACCAACTGTTGTGCAACCACAGCCAAAAAAGAGGCAAACTGCCACAACAGATGTAGTACTTTCTGTCAACTTTAGTGCTGAAGGCAACATCCCATTACTGCTCGTCAAGCTTCAAATTTCAGTACTAGTAGTCTCCTCCAGTTCAAAAAACGTGGCCATGTTTCTGGAGTTGTAAACAAGATTAAATAATTGCATTTGTAAGATACAGCAATATTCCTAAAGCTAAACAGTATTCAATTTTTTAACTATTTATCAAATCAAACCATCTTCATATTTGCGCTCATTATACTTAAGATAGTTCTGATCATAAACTAGAAACCCCACACAAAAGACACTAAGTGAGGCCTTTTAATTCAAATTTCCATTTGTCAGAAAACTGCAAAACAGTGCGTTTGTGCAGAGACAAAAGGAGTTAAGTGGAACCCCATGCTGGATCCCTAGTACTTGTGCTTGTAATGCAGATGTTCCTCAGCATCGAAGAGACACTTTCAGCGGTGTATTGCTGACTACAGCATTTCAAATACCACAGTTTCAAAGATGACATCAGATCTGATCAAAGGATGACAGACACAGGGAGCTGGCAGAGTGGTGTGCGGTCACACAAGGGACAGATCTCGAAGACAGAACTAACAATCAAAACGAGTGGTTAATAAAAGGGCCACCATCCAGCACTCGCATTACCTGACAAAACTGCCCTACATCTATGCACCATCCATGCAGCATCATGCAGGCAGCTTTACAAGTAACTTCCTTCTTGTCTATGGAAGAAATCATAGCTGTGTCACACTGAAGAAATCAGTAATAGTTTACCATTACCTTAGCTGTAAAAAACCTAATATCTAAATTACAAAAAAAAATTGCACAGCTGGACAATGGTGAGAATATATAATGCACCTGCAACACCTTCAGTTTCCCCCTACTTTGCCAATCAGAAATAAAACAGCTTTGCAGCAAGGAAGAGATAACAGTAAAATGGTAGATGTTGTACCTCGCAACAGGATCGTATGTTTTTTAGTTCACAACTGGAGAGTGAAGAGGGAAGGTAAAAGATGGGATTTCCAGCTCACGGAAGGAGGACTTGAAGTTTCTTGTCCCAAAGAAGGAATAAAAGCTCTTTCTGGACTGTACAAACGTGAAGAGTAAGACAAGATGCATGACCTCATAACCACAGCGGGAATCTGCGATGACAAATCAGACACTTGATCTATTCAGGGAAAATAAAATTCACAGTATCAGTGGTATGGGCCCACAGTAAGCAAGTATAGTATAAGAGGGCCTCAAGCACAAGTTACACCTACAGAGTGATGATGAGCAGCAGAGCTGTACCTAATGCCAGGTGGCAGGGAAGGTTTGAGCATCCTCTTCCCAACTGCTGCTTTGCATTGTCACTAAGACTTCAGAATAGCTTTTCATTGCACTTAACTTGTGCTAATTCTGCTACTTTGTTCAGAGCAGCGTGGGGTTTTGAACATTACTACACGTATCAAAACACTCATGTTCTACGGGCACATTTTATTTGTCCCAGTTAGAGAAGTTTGCTTTTTGGCTTCTGTAAATTTCAACTATAGCACCATGTAACCACCAGCAATACTCAAAGGCTCACTTTGCAACGACAACCAGTTGCAACCACTATATAAGACTAATGCTCTCACTAGCAGCACACTGCCACGTCCTGCAGGGCACTGAAGCTTGCACAGACACTGTGGTGCTTGTAGCTCCCTTCAAAATCCAACACAAAATGGGAATGAAGAGGAGGCAGCACCTTACAAGCAACTGGTCCGGGCCCTAAGGAAAGGCTGTTGCCAGCTTCTGTCCTGTAGCGGCTGAGAATGCCAAAACACTTGTCATGCCTTGGTTACACAGATGATAAACATACGGAGCAGACGCTGCACGCATTTCTAGCGCTACCTGGACTACATTACGCAAGCTGCAAAGAAAGCATTTTTATCGTTTGTAGCCTATTCTGCTGATGCCAGAAGTACAAAAAATTCCTCCGCTGCCTAGAGACTTGATAATAAACAGAAAGGAAAAACAACCAAGACCACTCCAAAAGCACACAAACACTGCTACAGCAAACAAGGTCAACACATGCTTATTTTGAATCACTGTGGTTCAGTTCTCAGATACCAAGAAGACCAAAGCGTGTGACTGAGGATTATAAACAGCCCTACACTAGCAGCAGCTGAACCCAGGGAAAGAAACCCCCACAGTTTTAATGGTTCCAGGATCGATTCCTAAACTTAGAACACAATTTTCCATTCCGTGCTTTATCTAAGTGGTGGAAGGGAAGAATCCAGGAAAGAGAGATTAAATGCATTAAATAAGAAGAGCAGGGGAAAACATTTATACGTGTGGGCTTTACTTTTTCTTAGATATACTAATTATTAGAAACTGACCTTTAAAAACAAAACAGATTTGAGTAGCCGTGTTCAATTCTTTTGTGAATCAATTTTGAGATAGCCAATAGGCAAAAAAATTAATACATTAAGGATGGGAGAAACTGAGCGGAAAAAAGTGAGGTTACAAATTAAAAAGTATTTTTCCTTTTCTAAGTGCGGGGAGAGTCAGAATAGCAACTGTAACAGGCATTCGCAGGACTAAGTATTCTCTGCTTTGAAGATCAAAAAAATTTAAGAGACCATTTAAATAACTTTATTAAAAAGCATCTCAGCCATAATAAGCCATGGGATAAACATCCTATGAATTTACATGGAGACTTAAAAAAATATGGGTGCTACTGTAAACATTTGCTAACTCCCAGACTGTCAGCACTCCTGATAGAAGGTTCACTTCAAGCAGAGTTTGTGCTTTTCCTTTTGATCTGAGCCCTCCTCCACCTCACATTATCCAAATGACAGCTCAAAACATTTACATAAATGCATAATTCTCTATCAAACCAGAAGAACTGTTTCTTCACCTGAAGCAATATCCTTTCAGAAGCAACACGAAACAAGTCTACCTACATTTCCTTTGGGAGAGCTAACACAACACCTGCACGGAGTTCTACAGCACAACGCTTCCCACAGCTCAGTTTTAAAGAAGTAGCACTAAAAAGCAGAAAAAAAAGCACCGACCATCTAAGCAGGGCACTGCCATTTTAGGAGAGCCACCTTACGGTACTAAAAGGTGAGCTGACCATTTAGGGAGCTTTCTACTGCTGGGCACGATTCAGAAAAATGAGCATCTTGAACAGAAGTGTCTCAGTCCACCCCAACGCAACGCAGAACCGCTCGGCGGCTCCCAGCGAGGCTTCCCAGAGGCTTAACTTAAAGCACGTGAATAATCTCATTTAGCCGCAGCGCAGAGTTTAATCCGGGAAAACACGGTGCCTGAGGCGCGCGCCGATCTACCCCTCGCCGCTCTCTTACGCCCCGTTTCTTTTTGTTTGTTTTGGTGGTTTTGTTTGTTTTAAATAAAAGCTACAATCCCCCAGTTATGAAACTTGGGAGTTCGTGTCAGCCTACCTCCCGCCTCCGCAGACAGAAATCAACACACAAACAGGCAGACAGGTGAATTCAGCGTCAGGAGCCGGAGACGAGCAGCGCTGCCGCCCGCCGGGGCCGCCCCAGCCTGCAGCCCACAGCCCGCAGCCCCCGCCCCGCTCCGCTCGGAGCTGCCCTCCCCGCTGCAGAACAAAATGAGCAAAAAAGCTCTAAAATAAAAAACAAACAAACACAGAAAACAAACAAACAAACAAACAAAAAGACAGCACGCGCCTCATTCCCCGCGACAAGACCTCCTCTCGCTCCCTGAAGGAGAAGGAAAGAACCCGCGGCCGCCCCGCGCTCGCACAGACGCGCGCCTCCCACCCGGCCAGCCTCCCAGGCCTCACCCGCCAGCTACCCCCGCTGCGCAGCCCCGCGCCCAGCGCAACGTAGCCCCTCGGGGCCCCACTGGGCCCCGCGCTGCCGCTGCCACCGCCTACCAGCCGCTCGGCCCCCTCACCTCCAGCTCCGGTGTGTAGCGGCGTGTGGCAGTGCGGGGAGGCACGGCGGGACGAGGCTCAGGCCCCGCCCGCGGGCCGGCTT
>JACDJE010000375.1:728312-753529 GCA_016647715.1 Pavo muticus
CGCGGCGGGGGCGGGCGGTGTCTCCTCCCCACCCCGCTCCGCCCCGCTCCGCTCCGCCCCGCCCCCCTCGAGCTGCGTCTGCGGGAGCGGCTTGGGGGAGTCGCGGGGCTTGGTGGGGATGTGCGTTGCCTTGGTGGGGGAGGTCCGCTGTATGCGGCCGAAAGGAGCGCGGGTCTGCTTGTGCTCGCTATCTTGCCAGCGCATCGGCAAGGCTGCGCGCGTTCGTTCCTTCTCTCATCGCACCTACGTCCTGAATTGTGCTTTGCAGACAGCGCTGCTTTTGGGCGGGCCCACATGTTCGCCCTGAGAGGGACCACGCAGGAAAACTCAAGGCAGAACCCCCCATCGAGTGCCAAACCGCAGGGTGTTAATCCCACATCATCGTGCACATCAGCAGTGCTGATGTTCCACAGGCCTCAGGAGGCGTACATGGGGATGGCCAGTGGGGCTACAAACAAGTGTTGAGCAAAGAATGTGAGAAGGAAGCTGGGAGAACAAACATGCAGGCAGGAGGGTTGTGAAGACCACATCCTGGCACCACTGCCTTCAGGGAAGCACCTCTTCACTGGCAGGAACATTGGCTGTTCTCAGAGCAAGGTGGTAGGGCTGCATGGCCAGGGCTGTGCTGCTGGACTCCCTGCCTGCCTCAAGGAAGGCAGAAAAGCCCTACCATCTGCTCAGGACCTTTTTATTCCTGATAGATTAGACTACTCCCAAGCTACACAAGTTGAATGCATAATAGCTGTGCATTTATAGCTGTAATTACTGATATCGGATAGGCTGACTCATGCACGTTGGATTCTTACTGCAGAAGGAACTATTCTATGTGCATGCATATTGAAGAAAAGGAATCATAACACCATTTCAAGGTGCTACTTCCATTTTATTCAAGATCCTTACTGCACCCTGTTTTTATCAGCTATGGTTTTTATAACAAATGATAACAACAATTATGCTGTATGTTTACTCAAATCAATGTGCAGTAGTCACACTGCTTAGATAACAATGGCTTCTCTCAGTAACAGCAGCAAGAGAGCCCTCTTGTAGTCTTATCTTCTGATGCTTCGCTTTCTGCTTTTCACACCAGTAATGCAGTGGCTTAGACAGAGCAGTCAGGTGTTCTGTCTGGCTCAGCTCTAAATCTTTGGAGTGAATGACACTTTCTTCATGTATTCAAAATCTGTAGCACTGACAAGCCTGTGGTCATAGGAGTATTTGGAAGATGAACGGTGAATAATCCAATGCAATACAATCTCAGAATTTCATTTCAGGCTTTAAAGTGGACTGCTTCGAATTAGGTTTCATCTGAAGTCAGTGGTTGTATGTGGAGAACAGTCAACAGTCCCAAACCCAAAAAACAAGAGCAGACAGAACTCCTAACTCTTCTTCCTGAAAAAACAAACAAATGAGCAACATTATAAGGTAAGAGTGACTCTATTCCTTATTTATGCTTAGAGCTAAACTAAAAAGGTGCCTGAATGTTCTTCTCCATCTACATGTATATCCATCCCATCACAGTGCTATATTATGTAGGTTACTCTGAAAGTAATGCCTTGTATTTACTTCTGTGGAAATGACAACAAAGAACAAAATAACACTGTTTGATAGAGCAAATTAGCAGCTACAGAACACTTGTTTTTCAACATTAGCTCTAAATTTTCAATGCAGTGAACAAGAGCCTGCATGCCACGCTCATAAAAATCCGCTCCAGTGGAGGTGACCCACTGTTGCTGTCACCACTGCTGAAATACACCACCCACCGCCTTACAGTGCTCACATACACTGTTTGGTCTCCATAAACATTCAGCAAATATCAATAAATGTCAGTGCGTGCCATTTTTTTTTTTTTTTTGCATTCCCACCTTTGCTTCATGCATGCTTCCACATCAGATGCCGTTCTGTCAGACTGGCCCTCCACTGCCATCTGTCACACAGCAATAACATGTAATGGAGTGTTGATGGGAAGGTTCAATCCTTTCTGCTGTCACACCAACATCCACCCCTAGGCTAATATGATAAAATAGGAGGCATTACTTTTGGAGCAGACCTCATATTTAAGGAAACTGTCAGTAAATGGCAAATCGTCAGTGTCCATGTTCTTCTCCTCACGCTGCAAGGGGCTAGGGTGGTAGCTTAATGCCCTGGGACCTTACTACAGTATCCTACCCAGGTGCACAACACTCAGCCTGGTATGTGTTGCCACTGGCTATGGTAGAGAGCTCCTTATGACTAAATTACATTTAGTAATTCTAATTTCACTAGATTGTCTTGCACTGAACTGCATGCTAAAACACCATGCTGTTTACATTGTATGAGTGTACAGAGTAACTGCAGAAAATCTACAGCTGCAAGTGGTAGTGTAGCACATTTTTTTTCAATTCTACAATAACTCTTGTTGATGTAACTCTTGTTGATGGTGATATTTATGTACATGACTTTATGCTTATGTCTTCAAAATATTAAAGCATCTCACAGCCATTTTTTTTAGTTCCACAAAATACCTAAGATGTGATAAATCTTTATTTGGTTTTATAAATGAATGTTGGGAGACATGTACTGATGATAACTAAAGTTACTTTTACGGCTTGTAGTTTTAGATCAAAAGCACTGCAGTGGAGTGATGACCTGGCATAAGCTCGCAGTGATGGCTCAGGCTGCATCCAACAGTTTAGATCAGTTAGCTTCATGCTGATGAGTTTTTAACTGGATGCTGTAAAACCGTTCCTTCCACAACGGTGTACTACAGTTTTCCCCATACAAGGCAGGCGTAATTGTGTGCCATACCTGAGACAGAGCGAGTCTATGCTACAGGGAGAATTGGTGGTGGACAAGACCAGGATGAGTACATCTGGAACCATGAGCAGTTGTAGCTACCTCATTTTGCTGTTGCAGAACATTTAAGTTTTTTTTGGATTTTTTTTGCATCTTCACATTATTGCCTTCACATTTGCATAAGAATTGGAGTAGAGTGTTACTTCCATGAGATTCAGCTGTCTTTATTGCAGGAGAGAGGTCAGACAATTAAAGTAATATTTTGTCTCAAAATCTATCCAGTGCTGATCAGAGCTATTAAGTGAATGAGTGCAGCATCCTCCGCAGATGGTATTTTAGGCACGCATCATTTTTAAGTTCCATTGACATTCCATACCTAGAAACCATGGACCAGTTTATGAAGGAAAGTCACATATAGGAAGACTTACTTTTTCTCAACATTCAGAGAAAAGAAGTCAAGAAGAAAAGTCTAGAAATCTGAAAAAACTGCAATAGGCAACTTTGAGCCTTCTAAGTAGCAACAGATAACAAAGGTTTTTGCATCAAAAGCCAGATAGTGATTTATAGTTAAACTTCAAGGTCTTGTTTCAAGACTGACAATTCCATGATATATTAATTTGCAGAAGGATTTTTTTTTCCAGAAATATATATAACTACAAAGACTTTTATCTCTCAATTAAAACAATTTTCTCTATCATGTTAGTCTCTTGCCATGTCTTTAAAGACTCTGCAAGGCTGTATTTTAAAACAACACCTTTTTCCAGTTCTGTTGATCTGATCAGGTTATGAAAATAATTACAAAGGTATATATTAAAATAATATTATGCATGTTCATTAAGGATCCACTTTCCAGGAAATGCAAATTTATCAGTGTCATATTTATCTAAACCTTCAAGAGCATTTACTGCTTTTTGTCCATTAACTGCACATATCGGTGACTTCTTATATACTGTTAAGGAGATGTGAGCCCTGGCATATCAGCACGTCAATAGAAAGCCTGAATTTTTGTTCACTGGAAACCAGGGCAGCAAAGAAGGCCTTATAAGAGGACCCTGCATGCTTTAATGAAAGCAGATCTTGTTCGATTGGAATTACCTACTTCGCTTATAACTGCTTTTAGAGGAGCAGAAAAGTCATTGATAAGAACTAACTGCTCATTTTCCCAAGTTTTTGCAACTGCAGAAACAACTGAGATAAGATAACTGAGCAGAACTAGGCACTCAGCTGTGCTGTAGAAATCAGAGAGCTCCTCATACAGATACTCGCATGAGCCATGGGAATTCAGACAGCATCTATCTACAGGGTGGCAAATCAGTCATCTTGATTCCATCCTTAGAACAAAACTTGGATATCTGTACCATAGATCCTATCATTATGAAAAGAACAGGTACACTTTTCTGTAACTGATGCTATAGGAAACCAACTCCTCCTTGAATCCCTTTATGCATCTCAGACAAGTTTATAAATAATTTTTTTTTTCAGGGCTCCTCATCCATGACTCTTTTCCTGTTAGCCATCCCCATATTCTTTTATTTGTCCTTATTTGTCCCGAGGAGTTTTCAGAAGTACATTAATCATGTGTCAGTGTGACATCTCAATATTACAAAACAAGAAATTGCATATGGACTTCCCACGTGCAAACAGTTATGTGTGAGTTTTATGTGAAGATTATTTCAGGAGTCTTTTGTAAGCGTGGGTCATGTGTAGTTAGTAGCAGGTCAGGAAAACGTTTTATTCCCCAGCTAAATAGGAGCTCTACACTTTGAGAAACATTCTCTACTGGATGGAGGTAAAGACTTAGCAAGTATTGTTTTTCAGACGTATTCTTTTATAACTGAACAGAGTTACAACATACTTCTGTTACAGTATCATGCCATCATATGGAAAAACAAATGCTAATAAATACTATTCTTGTGCTAAGGCTTGTTCCTATGGCCTGCTTACCTTACTCAGTACAGTGTTATGCAAATATACTCAAGCGAAGGGCCATAGGCAGCTAGGACTACAAAAGCAGTGTCTTCCAGCAGTGTCTCTAAATGGTGCTAATTAGGCAGACTGACTTTTATCACACTGCATGAGGTGCTGCATTAAGCTGTGCCAGCAATCAAGAAAATGTTCTGTAGTTAACAAGCTTCTTCTAAATCTGACACAAGTAAGCAAGCACTACTGTGATTTTTCTGTTAGTGGAAAAAGGTAAAAAACGTATTAATAACTTCTTCAACCAGAAAAGAAAGAAAACAAAATAATAACTATAACAGAAAACAAACAAAAGCAGCAACATTTAGAATTCCTTCTCTGCCTCCCTAAAAATCCTACATGTTGAAGGGTGTCTGAATCTTCTTCTGACTCCATCTAGTGAAAAAGGTTGTCTAGAAAACCTTTATCATAATTCTTCACAAGTTTTCATAAGGGCTTAGTCCTTCGAATAGCTTTCTGCATTCAGATTTTGACGTCTGAACACAACACTGTCAAAGATAATGAGGTGCTGCTGAAGAGAAGATGTCTCTGTGTGGAGGTCATCAAGGAGCTGTAAAGTCATATTCTGACTGCATGTTCCTGAGTTGCATATACGACATAATTGTTAGTGTTTCTCATACTTCTGACTGAGGTATATCCTGAAGACGTTGCTATATAGGATTATGATAGAATAACAAATATTCTTTAATCCACTACTTTTACTATAGATAATGGTGTCATTTCTGCCTCAACATCTGTTCTGAGCTTCCCTGTCTTATCACTATATACCAGCATTCAAATATTATATAGGTCCAACTTTAAGACAAAAGCTAAGTAGTTGTTTTTTTGATTGCATGGAAATATGGAGAAACTTTCCAATCTTATCTGCTTTCTTAAGTGCTTATTACACTCATGACTGCATTTCATCTCTTTGTGAACTAAAATATAAAGTGTATTTTTACAAAAAGATGGCTTTGAAGAAGAGGCCAGAAAAACTTGATAGGAAATAGATCTGCAAGAGCTTGATGCCTTTGACCTTGACCTAAAAATACATGGATATTAAGGAGCAGTGATGGGAAATTGAAAATATAGTACAGGCACATTCTTGTTTATACTTTTTCTTTCAAATTTCATTTAGGATCTTCTTTATATATGAAAATAAAAGCTGTCAGTTTTATGACTGTTACTTGACTAGGAGTAAAGAAAAGCCAAGGCAATAAGAGAAGTTATTTTTAATAAAATCTCTAAGGTGCAGAAAATCTCTTCCTTTCACCTATGTATATATTTGAGGTTTTTAGTTTTCTTAAGTGATACAAAATTAAAATAAGAGCTCTCTCACTTGCTGTTGGATTTGTTATAGTAATTAACTTCTTTTTATTGGTAGGGTTTTCATCATTCTACTCATTATTTCCTGTAAGTACACGTATAGACTCAGCCCACTGAGAGTCAAGGTGCCTATGCGTGCCTCAGGGCAATGTAATTTTGCCCCAGAAATCCTTTCCTCACAAAAGGACTAACTGTAACAGAGTTCTGGCAGCAGTTTTCTAGACCGTTTTCTGCTTCATCCTGACATGGTGAGCAAAGCTTACCTGTTAATTGATTTCTGGTGTTCATACAGCCCCACTAACTTGCTGTGAGCTTTTCACAGAGAGATAAGCTCTAAGCCCATGAGTGAGATTCACTGAAAGATAAGCTCTAACCCCATGCATGGGATTGCAGGAATGTTTCAAACCATATTTTTAGTTTTCCTTGAGGAATACAGCTGTGATTATGATCAAACGGTCAGGATTTAATAATATTAGTGATTTTGCACAATCACAATCAGCCATGACTTTGCTAGTGAGCTGGAGAGGACTACCTTGGAAAAAACCTGAATTTTCTAGAATTTATTCATGTGAGTAATCCCAAAGATAGCCTTTTCCCTTCCTACAGTAGTGAACAAGAAGAGAGAGAAGCACACGTAAATTCCAGCTGTTAGCTCAGCTCAGATCTCATAGCTATATTGCTCACTTGGATAAACCACAGTGAATATGTTACCTATGTATAGCGAGGCTGAAATATCGTTTAATGTTGAGCTTCTCACCATATGTGCCTGTGAACTGCTGAAGTTTCTCTTTTTTAAATGTAACTGCTTTTATGAAACAGAAGATTGATTAATGTTAGTGACTGTTGCAAATGGAAGACTTGGAATCCAAACCACACCCCGACTCCCACATACATGGCTCTGCACATTTAATTCTCAGTAAAAATGCTTCCACGGATGTACATGAAGCACTGAAAAACTTACATCATCGGTTTTTGGATTTTTATTTTTTTTAATATATTTATCACTGGCTTTTCAGTTTTTGCAATCACTTTCATCTTGATTCTTTTTTTTCCATTTGTAATGTTCATTATTTTTTCAGTTTATTCTTTAATTTTCCTCACTTTCTCCTTACAGGCTATTCTTAACTGTACGTATTTCAGGTTTTGTTTTCACTTGGGGAAGTACAGTCTCACAAAGCCAGGTATTGTGATTTCCCTCAGATTTTGCCTATTCCTCTTCAAAACGCAGACCTTCTGTTCTCCAGTTAAAGGTGTGCAAGTTTATTTATTTAAATGAAACTTCGTTAACCACGTTGGCTTTCTGGATGGAGTTATGATCAACAGTAAAATGGGAACTAGCCTTCATATTTTTCATGATGACTCCTTTTTAGAAATGTGGCAGTTAGAAACATTTCCGAAGTAGCACTTTACTTTCTCCCTTAAAACTGACGCTAACAATCAGAAGCCAACATACACACTACTTTTAGTATTAAAAAGGGTTTGCCAACTTCTGCTTAGTGTATATTTTAAAATTCCTGGCTGCTAAACGCCAGGCGCTGTGTGAATGCTGGAATTCATGCAAACAGAGGAATCCCTTGTGCAGACAGCTGTGAAGTTGAGCAGCAGCGATGCAGCACATCTTTTCTTCCCAAAGGCAAAGAGACGCTGCCGTGGTTTAGTACCTGAAAGGCCATGGTCTGAAGTTCAGCAACCCACAGTTTCCCATGTATAAAATTGCTACTTCTCTTGTATTATGTACATATAGCAAGATATCATAGAATTCTTGGTTTCAGCTACACTGGTGGCCAAGAAGGCCAATGGCATCCTGGCTTGTATCAGAAATAGTGTGACCAGCAGGAACAGGGAAGTAATTGTCCCCCTGTACTCAGCACTGGTGAGGCCGCACTGTGTCCAGTTTTGGGCCCCTCGCTGTAAGAAAGACATCAAGGCCCTGGAGCGTGTTCAGAGAAGGGCAACAAAGCTGATGAGGGGTCTGGAGCACAGGTCTTATGAGGAGAGGCTGAAGGAGCTGGGATTGTTCAGTCTAGAGAAGAGGAGGCTCAGGGGAGACCTTATTGCTCTCTATAACTACCTGAAGGGAGGTTGTAGTGAGCTGGGGGTCAGCCTCTTCTCTTGTGTGACTAGTGATAGGACTAGAGGGAATGGCTTCAAGCTGCACTAGGGAAGGTTCAGGCTGGACATTAGGAAATACTACTACTCTGAAAGGGTGGTCAGGCACTGGAATGGGCTGCCCATAGAGGTGGTGGAGTCACCGACCCTGGAGGTGTTCAAAGAACGTTTGGATGTTGTGTTGAGGGACATGGTTTAGCGAGAACCATTAGTGATGGGTGAATGGTTGGACTGGATGATCCTGTGGGTCTTTTCCAATCTTAATGATTCTATGATTCTATGGTTCTATGATACACAACCATCCTCTTGCTCTCTGTTTATTCAAATGGGGCAGTGAATCCAAACTTATCGTTTAACCTTTTGGGATGTACTTAACGTTATGTTAGGTTCGTCAGCGTTGTTGATTGTATTCTTGGAGCTGTATTGAAATTTTGAGTTGCTTTGTCTTGAAGTAATTAAACGTATTAGAGCAATTAATATGTTTTGCAATAGATGTTAAGCTCTTGTGGAGATCAGTAATTTATATAACCAAATACCATATGTGATACGTATTGAAATACATAGGAAGACTAAAAATGTTAAATCCAGTTCAATTGATTTTAAACCTGTAGTTGAAAATTAATGAGGCAGTTGAAAGACACTTTCTAGGAAATGAAAAATAGTGTCTATTATGGAAAAAGAGCTGTTGTTGCTCTCTCCTCTTTTCTTCTAAGCTGTAAGTTGGTTTACTTCTTTTGGTTCAGTGCTACTACAATTCAAAGTCCCTTAAAGTATCAGCCATTTAATACTGTCTAACTTTGGGCCATCAGGAAAGGGATGAGGTATTTTATTCTCAGTTCTTTAGTGACAAGGACAGTGGGAATTCAGTCTTCTTTGTAGTCTACAAATTTAACACAGTGTATTTCAGGGCACCAAATTCTTTTAAAATGTTTTCAGATTACTGCAAATTATAATTTATATTTACATTTCCCAAGATAACACTGATCCTGTTGCTATGACGGTTTCAAGTTTGGCAGTCAGTAAGAGGATATTCATTCCCATGACAAATGGAAAGGTCAAAGATAAGTTACAAAAACTATATTCATTGTCATGAATTACCTGTAATCCTGTCAGTATGAATCCAGGTAGTAAATAGTTAATCTGTTAGTATCTCTGAAGAGATGTGCTTAGGAAGTTTATTCCATTAAATATAGTCATTCCTTAGATATTTTTATGGTAGTCCTTGAGCACAGGAAGTCAGTAAGACATTACCACACATGCTCAGCTGAGGGTAAAAAGCCATACCCCAAATCAGGGAACTATCATAAACTTTTATTAATGAGCATTCTTCATTTCAAAAGCAATTGCTGAAGTAAGCAGTACTTAGTAAGCAGTGCCGTTGACTGTTGCTTTGCCTTTCTTAGACGTTATTTCACTTTCACAGTGATTGTGAAATTACTGTTATCATTTGTAAGATCCCCTTTTTAACTGTGTTTGAGTTGCATCACCGTGTAAAATAAAAACATGGTTTTAGTGTACCACAGTGTGATCTGACACGTTTTGAGTCAGCAGTTTGCTTGGTGGATGGAACTTTTTTGGTGATGGTTAACATCTGGAGCACCATCAAGTTTGTGGGGAGTCTGGCCCAACAAAATCAGCATCTCCTAAGTTTTTTGGCAAGGCAAGGGAGGAGGTTTGGAAGAGTGTTGTGTGCTGCAGCACATATTGTTTTAAAAAAAATGATTTGGAAGACTGAAAATGTTGTTATTCTCCTGGTGGAGAGACCATTCAGGTGCTAAGGATGAAGTCCTACTGCTGTTGAAACTGATAGTAAAATCCTAAATTATTTTCGTGGGATCAAATGCAAAAGCAAATAGAGTTCCCTGAAGTTACCAAAATGATCATATAAATGTAGCAAATATAAGCTGTGATCATTTTTTTTTTTAATTAGTAGCCAAGCACCTTGCAGGTGTTTTTGTGTATCTTTAAGACAAACCAGAGACTCAAATGCAAAATCTGGTTTATAGCCTTATTACAGAATTTGTAAGCTGAATAGAGAAATAAGGGCACTGATTACAACAATTTGTACATGCACTTTCTTCCACTCCCCTATCCTCTTCTGTGAGAGATATTAGTCATCAAATAAGGTTTTGAAGGATGAATTTACAAGATTGCTGTTTAAGCACTCATTAAGTTTCAAAGAAGTAGTAGGCCAAAGTTGTTACTATTTAGTTTTTAGAACTGGAGGTAACTGACAGCTTTATGCAAAGAGTCAGAGGTAGAACTTTTATTTATTAAAAATATATATGTGTGTTAAAGGCAGAGCCAGAGCATCATGTCTGCCTCTATCTTAGTGTACCATCTTGGAGGATTTAAGGACTCTGATTAACAAATCAATCTTTTAGATTAGGCAAAAGATGAAGAATCTGTCATAAAACATCTCAGTAGCAAGAGCCAGAATTAGGATAGCTAGCATCCATTTGACTAGTAACCAAAAGCTATTATTTATTTAGAAATGCATTTTAACTACCCACCTAGGAGGAAATTCTGTCCCATTAATGACCCCATGACTTTTTCAGTTCCCAGGATTTCTGGAATGAAGAGGAAAGAGGTCAAAGGCATTTTTAAAATTAGGGTGAGAAGATCACATACAGAAACCTAAAGCAGTACGTACATGTGGATTTAGCATTGAGGAAGGCCTGAGAAAGTAGGCAGACAACGCCATAGTCTTTAATTTGGGGGAAAAAGATCCTTTTAATTAAATTGTAGTTCTGAAGTCTTAGAATACACAAGTGAAGGAGGAGAATAATGCAGCTGTTCTTTCTAAACAATTTGACACCAGTAGCCAAATTTTCATGGAGAGCCTTTATCTGACCGAAGTATACAAATTCCATAGGAGTATAGTTAGAAAGTTCAGAAACAGCATCACCCTCATATTAACTTCATCAGAGTGCAGAAGGGACAGACCACACCTGGCAAGCAGAAAGCACGTCACAAGCTAAGTAGCTGTGGCTGCTGTTCTTGCAGAATGCCACTTTCTTTCCAGGCTAAATGCACCACCAGTATGTAAAGGAGGCACTAAAGAACCAGTCAGCATTTTTTGGATGTACCCACATGCAATATTGCACCCACAAAAAAAGACCCTGAGTGAACCTTCTCAACAGTCTCTGCCCTAACAAGATTATTTTTGCCTGGTCCTCATCTACACAAATTGCCTAAATCATCACTGGAGAAGAAAGATGGACCACATCCTCCCTTCATTAGGTATCTGACTTAAGGTAGTCCATCGAGTCTTCTTACACTTCAAAGTGCTCAAGAAGTGAGCTCAGACCAATTTCTTGATCCATAAGAAGCCTAGTTCCCTGTCGTATGTGCCCTCACCTAGCTGCTAGAATCATACGTGAAACAGCCAGGAGGGCTGTTGCCCTAGGACAACTTAAAAGCTTACTCACCACACAGCTAATTTTTTGAAAAGCGACTACCCTGGGCATTTTTTTAAATGCATACATTTTTTTTCTTCTGTTCTCTTTCACTGATGCTTTTCCATCTTAGAGAAAGAATGTGAAAATGGAAGAGTTTGGCGTGGTGATATTTAAAATAGAGCGAAAGCAGCCATTTGGGTGTCAGTTTTAGTCCACTGTATCGTTAACCCACATTTTGTGGTACTGACCATAGGTACTAGATACAGCTGTGTAATAAACAAAACAGAAATCGGCAAGGGAGGTAGGCAAATAAATAAGAGAAAAATAGTGTTAGGTAAAGTGATAGTGGTAGTAGAAGAAGAGACAGAGGCACAGAAAGAAAACAGAAAAAAATAAAAGCAGTAGTAGTATATCTTTGTACTTGCTGTCCATGATGTAGTTCATCCATCCCACAAGTCCTCAACTACTGAGATGAAATGGTTTCAGTCTACTCTTTCATAACTCCACCACTTGGCAGGTACTATTATGATGTTTGAATTAGCATGACAAAGGAAAACCAAACCAAACCAAAACACAACATTTATTTCCCAGTATCCAGGCCTTTCATAGGACAGATGCTAGACATGCAAATAAATTGAGGAAATTAAAATGAGCTAGAAAGGCTGGAATGATTACTGCCAACAATCTGATTAAAGGCTTGAAACCACTCATCTTGTATATGTAAACTTGTATCTTGACTCAGTATGAGACACGTTTGCAGTTAAAAGCTATACAGTGATATAATTAACCAGAGTCTGAATGATACTGGTGCTATGTGCTTAGTGTATATTTCATTCCAGCTGCAGTAGGGGAACTGCTGCAGGATCCATACCCGGACCTTGCAAGCAGAGAAGAGTACTCTGTAAAATCTGGACAAAGTTCAAATGAACTTTTAAAACAGAGAAGGTCATTCAAAAGCAAATCTATTTCTCTACTAAACAATTTGAAAGATGACAAAAGGGTTTTCCCATACTTTTGTGTCCTACTGTTTCCAGATACACAGACGTTTTCTACTTTGGTGGCAGCTGCTCCCAATGGCATGCATGTGCAGCCATGAGCCTTGTTTTCAGATGTGTCACACGGTACCATTTTACAGTGTCATGTGAACTTTCAGATTCTCTGAAAGATAACAAATACAAACCAAAACAAAAGATTTTGAAATTGTTTCTTCAGTGAAACGAAGGGTGGATTTTCATATTTGATATGCACATGACATTTCTACTGGAGTAAGGGGAAGTTATCTATTTACATCAGAGGAAAAAACCTCTAAATTTTTTTTCCCCTCTGCTTACCAATACCAATAACATGATCTCATCTCAAACTGATGCTCTTTTCGGCAGCCACGTGTTGGGATAAGCATGTAATCTCAAGTTCACCATTTGTAGAAGCACGTGAAGAGGGTTGAAATAAGCTAAAATTATCATAATATTAATAATATGGCTTATAAGTCACAGTATTTTGGTATCCAAGGGAACAACTCCAGGCAATAACTTGTGTCTGATTTTCTTCCCCTTTCCTTCTTGTGAGGTCTTAAACTGCATGGAAGATAGCTGTGAAGATTACATGTTTGAGTGAGGTGGCCTTTGCATCCTTCTTTGCAGGCGTGCACCAGAGTACCTAGAAGGCAGTCTAGCCCATCAGAAGAAAATTACCTGCTTCAGGGAATCAGATAGAAAAATAAAGACAGCATTGAGATACTCAGAGCTTGTGCTTTCTTTTTTTCTTCTTTCTTTCTTTCTTTTTTTCTTTTCATCTGGTCTTGGGTAAAAAATTTGCCGTATTACATTTCCAAAGTGCTCAGAAAATTGGCATAGAATAAGTTTACTAATTGGTGCATACAGCATTTACCAGTAAAACTCAAAATTGTTATCTATTAGTATCAAGGTACTGAATGTCACATAAGAGGGTTGCAGCTTTGCTGGCTGAGTGAAGCTTGGGCATAGAGGAGAGCATAATTGTCCCATCACTGAAAGGAACCATAGCTGTGAAACAAGAAGAGAAATCCACTGTTACTCTCAGTATCAGCGTAATTTATTGTCCTCTGCAAAAGAATGAACTCAGTTTTCTCTGTCATCACGTGCAACTTGTCAGCAGAGGCTGTGCTCCTGGTTGAGTGACATCATTTTAGGTTGTTTGAAATCATTAATCTGCTTGGAGTCAACGTTTCTGGGATAGCCTATTTACAGGAAGACAGAAGATACTTCTTTTGAGGCCACCAAGTGCCGTAAGGTGTGAACTTCTTGACTTCTAAACATGCTCCTTTAAAATCAGATCCAACCCTGAATTGGCCCTTGAACAACCCGTGGGTTAGGAAGGCCATGATGCTGCAGCTGTGCCTGGTGCAGAGTCCCCTGGTAACCACAGGTGCCATGGCATTGATGCTCCCTAGTGCTGTGTGTCTTCCTGGTGCACTGCGGAATCCCAGCATGGCCGCCTCTCCTCGCACCGCCTGGCCATCTCCCATCTGCCTTGGCACTGCTTTGGGACAGCTTCCCCCTAGCACTCTGAGCCCCCTTCTGATATTGGGAGTGGATTTTCTGGTTCTGCAGCAGGTGCAGATGTTTAAGAGAGCAAAGGATGGAAACTTTCAGAGCAATAATTTATTCCATTTTGTTATACCTGGGGGCCTAATATGACTGATACATTATTTTCCACATGTTCCCAATAGCGTAAGAATGGGAACTGGAGAGTAAATTACAGGAATAAACAGCACAGGAGGGTTCCGTGTGGTGTCTCTGAAGCTCCGTGAGCAGAACAGCAGGTCTAATGAGGCAGCCCAGCACGGCACTGAGCCCAGGCTGGCGCTGCCTCTGGGGACAGAAGGCTTTCATGGCTAAAAAGGTAAGCAGAAGTCTGTGTCTGCAGGAAACACAGGGCATATGTTTGTACCTTCCTCTTGACCATTATGGGGGGGATCTGTGCAATGCCAGCAAAGCATGCTGCTTAAACAGTGCTGCTACGTTGCCAGCAGTCCTGAGGTCACAGGGAGCCTCAGCAGCGTGATGGAAACAGGTGGAGCATGTCAGCATTTACCAAAGGATAACCAATATGCCAGCCAGTTACAAACCTCCAGTTTATAACCCCCTTCAAGAACGGCATGCACAACTGCCCCTCTCTCCAGCATTGCACGTGGCCTCTTGTCTGAAGCCTCATCATCCAAAGGTTAAATAGCGTTTTGGGAATTGGGTGCTATTCTTAGCAGGTTTGTAAACAACAAGGAGCTGTTATAGCTTCCTTAGCTGCTGTCAACGGAGGTGTTCGGTGTTGCAAGGTGTTTTGCCACTACACTGCACTGTCTACAGCGTCACTCTGTAATTAAGGAATTACTGCAGTCATCACAGAGTGAATCTGTCTGGCCTCTCTAGTGGGAAATCTGACGAGATGGCTGGAATCACACCTCTGCCTGGCCTTGTGAAGAGCTAACCATGTTCTTCATCCATACACACAGGGTATTGCTTTCTGTGCGCACCTTAGGAATGTTTCACAGATCTGGTTTATTGTTTAAAATGTTACATTTTGTCATTTATTTAACTTAAACATTGGATGTTTTCTCTGTTAAGACTCCATTATCATCTCAAGTTAGCTGTTGCTTTCCTCGTGTAGCATAGGAAGCACAATCAAAGAAGACGTAACATATCACTATAGGACGTCACAACCAAAGCTGTAACCAAAACACTGGAAAATCATACAGATTCTGGTAACAAATGGTTTCTAAAAAATTCCACAATTACAACACAGGTAAAAGGCTTGCCGTATCCCCTGTCACTTTTTAATAACTATTCACAGCTGAAAATAATTCTCATGCATAATAAGCATGCAGATCTGCGGAGAAACAGCTGGATGCCTATTAGGAGTGAATTTGTTTCAGTGTTATAGGTTGTATTCCACAGGGTTTAACCTCCTCCATTAAAGCCAGCAGGGTTTTCATTTACTTCCACAAGTGCAGGACTTAGTCCCCCATTACTCTTTTTTCCTGTGTTCTAATTACCAAGCTACCTCCTGCATTGAGCAAAGCAGCGCAGTTACGCCATTAACCTGCCTGAATAAGCTGTGGGCACAGCTTACTCAGAAACTGCTCAGCAAGAAACTGTCAAATTGCTGTTGTTTTCTATTACAGTAAAAATAACCCCTTAGATACTGTCATCTGCATCACCTGTGCCGTGGTGGCTGCACACGGCTGTCTTTACAGGAGTGTGGCATGGTTGCTGTGATTTGGTTGCTGCAAAGACACTTTACAGGAAGCATGGCGGCACGTAGCAGCTTGCAGCATGTTACTAACTTCCCTGACATCGAACAGCACTGGTAGTGCTATTACTGTTAGCAGAGCCATCTCCAGTAAGGAAAGCACACTGAGTAACCAGTAATGCTGCCTGAAGAACTTCCAGTCTGAGGTACACAAGCAAATAGAGCACAAACCAAGGAGGCATCTGCTCACAGGTGGAGTGCTTCCTGCAACAGATGGGCTCTCAGGACAGTATCAGGGAACAAAAGGAAGTTGGAATAAGCTTTTTTTCATATTTTCTTGGCATGTACAGTGTTTTTCTGAACAGAATCAGAAAACAAATCAGGTCTGGGTAGTTCTTACTAGTTTTTGGTAAACTTGGGGGTGTGGAAAAAGATGGATGAAATAAACAAGCAGATATATGGTGGCAAGTTGCCAAGTCCTGATGAGTTCTCATGTGAATGTGGTTAAACTTCAGCGGTGGCTCTGGCTCCCACATTTGCCAGTTTATTTAGCTGCCTCCTAGATTGATCTCAAATTCCAAAATTGAGGGGAAAAATACATTTCAATCCCCAACTGTTTGGGCTTCCTGTAGATTTGCTTCCTTAACAATCACTCTAGGAGGTTACAGGGTGCTGCTAGTCATGGAAGGATCAGACAAGGCTGTTATTTCCCGCTTCCCTCCTTTGAGTTAGACAAACAGTGAAACTTTTGTCTTTCACTCTCACATTGTGAGAATGATGCATCTAGTTCCATCATAACAAGAAAAACCTATCTGAGAGAAAAGGAGTGTGGGAGATTCACAGCTCAAGGCAGTATTTAGTTGGACTGGGAGTCCAGAAGTATCCAAAGAGTGCTGAAGATGACCTGGGGCAGCTGGATACCTGGGGCACTGCTGCAGTGCGGCTGTGCCTGTGGCATGGATGGTTTGGAAGGAATGGCCCGTGCCCTTCTTTCTCTGGGCATGGTGGCAATCTCAGGATATAGTCCATCTGCTGCCTGTGTACCCTTCTGCTCCCTCACAGCTTGAGATCTGTCAGTGCAGAACATGATACATGTTTTAAAAAGAGCAATAAGTATCTCCATTACTCTTTTCCTTAGGTGCTGCACCAAAATATTGTTAGTGAAGAAGAACATGTCACTATCTATTAAAATGCTACAAAGAATAACTGTACTTTATAACTTCAAGTCCAATACCTGCCTAATAAATTGCTTTTGTCGTTATGCTTACTACCCTGTGGAGAGAAGGGATTTCCTGGGAAACAATTATCTGCTCAGCATGATGTTGTTTCCATATTTAACCCATAGTTTATGTCTGGAGAGTGAAGGACTTGGAGGAGGCATGGGAGAAAAGGAATTGTTTTTTTTTCTGACTAGTTTGTGGAGAATGGAGCATGGAATTTTTCAAAAAGTCAGCTGTTCATCACAAACATGATCTCCTACAGAAAGGATATGACTGAAGAATTCAGATGTTTTCTAAAAAACAATGTTTGAGTAACACTTTGCAGTGCTGTTGAGTTTCACAAAAGCAGTGGCCAGTGCTGACCAGTTAACCAAGGACTAAAACTCTGTACATGGAGGAGAATATGAAGTGTTTCCACATTTCCTACTGAGACTTTATCTCATAGCTTATCACACAGACCAAATCAAAAATGGAATTTAACTGACGTCACTTCATGCTAGAATATTAATGGACCCAGAAAATATCCGCTTAAGGAACTTGCCGATCTTAATGACTTCTGTGATATCTTATCTAGGAAAGAATTTTATGCTTGCTTACATCATAATGTGAGTAAGCAGAATAAGGAAAAGCAAGGAAATACTCTAGATCATAAATTCCAGATCTGATTTTGCCAAATGAAAACCGTATATTTGAAGTAAGGAAACTGAGTTACATTTCCTAAGTGTATTTCTACATGAAAAAGTGCTCATCCTCTTTATTATTTTCAGTCACCTCTTTTGTTTGGCACTTTTTTTGATACATTCATGTCCTTAAGTAATCAGCCTTTCTGCTGTGAAATCTTTAAGCCACTCTTTTTTACAATTGCCATGAAAATAACATGAGACTTCATTGTTATTAAACCTCTTCTGTTCAACAGTATCTAACTGCTTATTCCTGTATACAATTTCCAATTACGAATCCTTTAGTCATTTACTAACACATTCCACTTTGTAGAGTGCAAACCACAGGAGACCTCATATCACCCTCAAAACCTATACCTGATAATATCTACCTCATTCCTCTGCTTCAGAAAAGCACTGCATCTTCATGGCTCAGAGAACCAGGAAGAATGAGATGCTTAGTTTAAGATTCAATTCCATACTCATTTTTAGCCTAATATTCAAATTTGTATTGACATGCTAGTATTTCTCCTTATTTTTCATTTTTACTTTTTATTGTCAGTCATGTCACTATACTTATTTTAGCTGAGAAGCAAATGCATCAACAGAGCCTGAGAAAAGTCATTTCTGCCTTTCCAGGCTGGGTGGGAAGAACAGTCTCATGAGAAAACTGAGTCCTATTTTGGTCTTGTAACAAAAAGCATTTAAAGAGATTAGGAGAAGACTCAAAAATCTCCCTTCCCTCCTCTCTCTTCCCTTTTCCTTATCTCAACCCTTGAAGGTTTTTTCCTATCATATTTTCTCTCTCTGTTTTTCTGAGGAGGAGAATTGAGTGAGCGGTGTGATGTATTTCAGCTAGTCAACAATGCAAAATCCCTGCAGGTTTTCACCAGGACCCCCTGGTCCATTTTCTACCTGTTAGTTTCACAGCTGGGTGACCTCTAGCATGGTACTGGGGTTGCTCCTCCCCAGGAGGAGGACTTTGCACTTCTCCTTGTTTAACTTCTTGAGGTTGCTGTCAGCCCATTTTTCTAGCTTGTCCAGGTCCCTCTGTTATATCACAACCCTCTGGCATATCAGCCACTCCTCCCAGTTTTATGTGACCTTGCGTCATCCCGACTTAATGTTAATGTTAATGCAGACGTTAAACAGAGCTGTATCTGGTAATGACCCCTGGGGTTCACTGCTAGTTACTGGCATCCAGCTAGACTTTATTCTGCTGATCACCACCCCCTGACTCTGGTGATTCAGTCACTTCTTGATTCACCTCACTGTCTGCTCATCCTGGCCACACATCAACAGCTTACCTATGAGTATCATATGAGGGACTGTGTCAAACACTCTACTGAATTGAGGTTGAGGGAACTGGGCTTGTTTAGCTTGGAGAAGAGAAGGCTCTTGGGAGACCTCATTGTGGCCTTCCAGTACTTGAAGGGAGCATATAAACAGGAGGGGTATGACTGTTTACAAGGGTGGATAGCGATAGGACAAGGGGGAATGGTTTTAAACTGAGACAGGGGAGGTTTAGGTTAGATACTGGGAGGAAGTTTTTCACTCAGAGGGTGGTGTCACACTGGAACAGGTTGCCCAAGGAGGTTGTGGATGCCCCATCCCTGGAGGCATTCACGGCCAGGCTGGTTGTGGCTCTGGGCAGCCACAGAAGGGGGTTGAAACTAGATGATCTTTGAGGTGCTTTCCAACCCAGGCCATTCTATGATTCTATGACTGAAGTCCAGGTAGACAATATCCACTGATCTCCTCTCCTCTGTCAGGCCAGTCATTTCATTGTTGAAGTTCATCAAGTTGTTCAAGAATGACTTTCCTTTGGTGAATCCATGATGATTATTCCTGGTGCCTTTCTTGTCTCTAATGTGCCTGGAAATGGTTACCAGGACTAGCTGCTCCATCACCTTCCCAAGGGTCAAGATGAGACTGACAAACTTGTAGTTCCCTCCATCCTCCTTCTTGTCCTTCCTGAAGACAGCAGTTACTTTTGTGTTTTCTTCCATTCCTTGGGCGCTTCTCCCAATCACCACTGTTGATCAAAAACTATTGAGTGACCTTGCAATGATGTTTGAGAGCTCTCTCATCCCTTGTGGGAGTATCCCATCAGGGTCCGTGGACTTATGTTCACTCTGCTTAAACCCTTCCTGATCTGATCCTCTTCCACCATCTTCCCCCAGTCTCTGATCTCTAGGACCGGGGATACCTGAAGACCAAAGAAGACATTGAAAGTCCCAGCCTTTTCCCCATCCTTTGTAACCATGTCCCCCATCTTGGTTAGCAACAGGCTTGCATTTTCCTAAGTCGTTTTATTGTCTTTGACATCCCTGGCCAGATTCAATTCCATCTGGGCTTAGCTTTCCTAATTTTATCCCTGGATGCTTGGAAAATGTTTATGCGCGCCTCTGAGCTTACATGTTCTTGATTCTACCCTGCATGCCTCCTGCTTGTGTCTGAGTTTGGCCAGGAGCTCCTTGTTCATTCACGCAGGGCTGCTGGCATTTTTGCCTAACTTATTATTTGTTGGGATGGACTACTGTTGAGCTTGACGGAAGTGATTCTTGAATATTAACCTACTTTTTTTTTGGGCCCTTCTTCCCTCCAGGGCCCCATCCCACAGGACTTTTCCAAGTAGATCTTTGAAGAGGCCGAAGTCCTCTCTACTGATGCCTGTGGTTGTGAGCTTGCTTTTTACTGTCTTCCCTGCCCACATGATTTTGAATGCCACCATCTCATGGTTACTGAAGCCAAGGCTGCCTGTCCATTCGAGTTCCAACAAGCCCCTCCCTGTAGGTGAGCAAGAAGTGAGCAGAGCACTTCTCCCCATTGGCTGAACAAATTTCAGCTGAAGTGTATTCAAACATCAACGCTGCAAACACGTGCTGATGAGCAAAAGTAAGTTTAATTTCAAAATGTGGTGTTCATAGAGATGATTGTCATTGTTGAGGCAAATCAAGGCAGGTGTTGGGAAAAGCAGTATCTAACATGGGACTCCTCCCCATGCAGAGGTACTGCACATCACAGGCAAAGGCAGCCAGTCTCACATCTTGCTTCTGCTGGCTTACAGGAACCTTTCCAAAAAAACCTATTTAAAAACAACACCATCTCCAACAACAAAAATGTTAGTTCAGGGACTCTCCAGGATAAGTTTGCAAGAAAATGGAAAATAAAGCTATAAAGAGAGACAAAAATGTGTTGTTTGTCTAATGCAGGAGTGCATAACGACTACTGAATTCAAGAATGGTGTACGTGAATCAATGCTGGATATGATTTTAAAGCTGGCTACCAGAATAATTAGCTCAGCCAGCCTGATCCTCTTTTGGTATGTGTAGGTCTGCTTCCTTGAGAAGCAACAACAGAGTTCACCACTGACCAGCCAACTTTCCTTAAGCAGGGGACCCTGGGCAACCTGACCTAGGGTGGGCAACCCTGCCTGTGATGGGGGGGCTGGAATTAGATGATCTTTAAGGTCCCTTCCAACCTGAACTGAACCTATGATTCTAAGACACCACTGTTGACTGGTATCAAAAACACTGTATTTTACAGTACTGCTAACTTTTCCAGCCTTAAACTGTGCTGGCTGCGTAGGTGCTGAGCAAGTACAATATGCGAGCAGCACTTTACTCCAGTGAAAGTAAATCTGTGCCCGATGCCCAAATCATGTCTAACACCAAAAACAGATGAGGCTTCCAAAAGGCCATATCTACAGGGGACAAACTTTAAAAGTGTGATGTTTGCATTGTCGGCATTAGGAATTCATATTACCTTTTTTTTTCCAGTGGTTATTAGTTCTAAAATAAATTCCCTGCTGAGCCAAGAATTATGTTTGCACAGAGATGTTTACAGACAAGACTTCTACCCTGCACTCCACCCTACTCCCATCCGCTGCAAATCATACATTCATTCATAAGTCTGCATCTGTCAAAAATGGTCTGTTACAAAGACTGCATTCCTTGAACTCGGGAGGAAAAAGGCTTTTGTGCTTTTAACTGTGTGTGTATGATGTGTGTGTGTTTCTAAATAATAATAATTATATGTAAAAAAAAACAAAACCAACAAACAGCTGACTTAAGTGAAGACAGATATTGAGAAATTTTAATATTACATAAGAAAATCAGAGTGGATTGAAACAAAATATAAACTTTCCATCAGCTCTAAATGTGTCTCAGACAATGAAAACTGAATCAGGTCAAAGGACAACTTAACTTATTCTTGTTAGCAAAAGATAAATGTAAAGTATAAGTAAAATTAATTGTATTTCCAGTGTTACTTTATCTAACAAATGCTAAGTAATCTGAGGCAAAAGATGTCTTCAAGATGACTTGTGAAGTATAAAGCAGCCTTAAACTATGGTTGATTTTTTTGAGCAAATATCAAAAAAATGCAATTGTCTGGGAGCCATAATAAAAGTTTAGGGCCACAGGAAAAACAATATTGGATCAGATCAAGTTTCAACTATGACAAAGAAATACTTCAGATATCTCAAGTGGATGTACCGGAATGGATATTTTTGGAATAGCCTATTATAGATCACCTTATCCAGCATTTGATCTGTGCCCCAAAGCAATGTCAGTTCTTTTGCTATGCTTTTAATATTAATTAATGTGTAACAGTGGATGACCACTGTATTCATATAAATGCATAAAATGCATTGAATCTGTGGCATATTCTGGACAATCATTCCATTCAAATCACGAAATGTACAAGATGAAGTAAATACATTACGTGGCAGGCATACATATTTCAGTAACTGAAATTTCAGAATAGAAATAGAGTTACTTTCAGTTACTTACCCAAAGTTCAGTACTTTCTTTCAGTTATATGCCTGATTTGTCCTTTGATAGTCTTTTTGACTCCTCACGTTTTCCACCTTGCCTGAAAAGTGTGGGCTTTCCAAACCTTATGATGATTTGGCAGGAAGAGCATAGGATGTCTCCCAGTCCTGCTACCTCCAATTAGAGAAGGGGTGTCTGTAAACGTTAACAGCGTTCCATGTAAGAGCACATTACTGATGTTAATGAAAAGTAGGGCACTACTGGTGCATTCTGCATGCCTCCGGGTATGGCCATTAAGCTTTGGATTACTTTGATGTACAAGTGCTGTGTAATGTCCAGCACGCCACATGTGTGGTATTTATTTTAGAATCAATCCTTTGATAGAAAACATTACAATTTTGCCAGGTAACTTATTTTTTTAATTAATTGTTTTCTTGCAGTATAGGAATTATTACATGAAGTGGAGTAAAACAGGCTTCCTTCTGTTTCCCCTGTATTGAAACCATTAAGCATGTGCCTCTGCTCCCTGTCCTCACCGTGGGTGCATGGAGGTGGAGGCACAGCCCTAATGACTCTGGAGCAAATGACTCTGTTTCCAGCCTATAAGGCCTGCTGAGATACCTGGATGAAGAAAAAAAAGCCAACAACACAGAAAACCATAAGACATAACAAACAAACCAAACCAAGCAATCAAAATATCTCATTTCAAAACTATTGTTGAGAGGAATGTACTTATTAAACTGGAAATCTACCAGAAAAAAAAAAAAAAAAGGCATGCAGTGTGGGTAAAGACTTTCTTCCTTCTACAAGGAGAAACAGTCTCAAATGCTTACTGATGCCCTTGAACTGAAGAAAACACATCTGGCTGAGAAGGAAACAAACCATGGAAAACCTTTACAAGCAATCACGGGGAAAAACTCACATTCTTAAAAGCTGCACAGCTAACATAAATGAGTTCTTCCATTTTAGTTTTAAACTGAGTAGTTGTGTGTGTGAATGTTCATCAAAAGATGGAGAGAAAAGCACAGACACGTCTTTTTGCATGCTTTGCTGTGTTAGTATAAACTGCCCTTTAGATGGTGCTCTCACAGTGTGAGCTGTGTGCTGCAGCTGTGGTTTTCCAGGTAGGTGTGCAGTAATGATGTGTAGTGCTGCACAGTAAGATGGAAGAGCTTCCTTCCACACATACCATCAAATCATCATTTTCATCTTCCTTCTCAAATAACTAGCATGGTCATTGCTGAATGCACTTGCCAGTCATTTTTTTTCAAGTACGTCACCTGTTGCCAGCTTTCTACCATGGATATCCACTACCTGATGTATTTCTGTTGCAAGACTGACCTCTATCCCCCTTCCTGTGTTGCTAATGAGTAGGGGAATAAGAGGGTCTGGAGACAAGGAAGAAAAAAAAACCTCTGTACAGTGTGGTGCTGTGCATGACCCATCACTGAGTTCCTGGTTGAGTTCTAGGAAGCTGCCTCTTCTGTTTGCTGGATGGAGAGAGAGCAGAGGTAAGAAAGATGAGGGTAACCATTTATCTTTCATTTTATACATTCCGTTTCTAAATAGTATTTTGTGTGTCTGTGTGTGTGGAAAAATAGCTTGTTCTGTTATCATAGTTTACAGGCTTACTCACTTTTTGCCCTCCCACATTTTTAGCATAGAAATTAAGATGAGGTTTGAATGCAAGTGTACAGCTTTTCTTGCAGCATTCTCAGTGCTTCCTCATACTGTTACATTGCAGAAGCAGGAAGTGTTGTATATGTACAAAGGGTGTAAGAATACATAGTTCTCAAAACACGCCTTGATTTATGAGAACAATAGCATTTCTCAAGACTGCAATCGTGTTGCATGTACGCAATGCTTTCTCTTTCTGCTAATTAGAATCATAGAATTCTCTTACTGCTAAGCACTAATGAAAGAAAGAGGGTGAACAGTTTATTCACCAGCTGACTGCATTTTCCTCTCACAAGAATCTGCAAAAGAGAAGTGTTAGTATAGTCAAAGCTGATGTCACTAAAAATTTCCTGCCCACAATTGTTAGGGAAAGAGCAACTCCCTGGTGCAGAATGAAGCCTCAAGTTATGGTTTGCCAGCACATCTCTGCAGGCCAGATGGTATCAGAAGTACTTACACATTGTCTTATGGGTAGCTAGAGGATGTCTGGTTCTCCTGCTGGGACAGGGCTTCATCATGCCAACATGTGGAAACAGCACTAAGGTATGCTCAGCTCCACTTTGTCACACAGGTATGGCTGTATCAGTAGCCCACTTCCCCATCCCTCAGGCCCAGGCTATGCCTTGCTGGCCAGCTGGTGCCACCTGAGGATGTCACAGCCCCTCTCCCAGGGTGGTGTGACTGTCCACGAGGCCAGGCCATACACATGCTGTGTGGGTTAGGATGAACATAACAAGCAAAACAAAATGCTGATTTTGACTAGACTTTGTTCTGTCCATCTTGCTCAAGGTTCTTGAAAGAAACCTGATTGTTTGAAAGTATTTTCCAGAACTCTCTGCAGACTCAAAGCTGAGAAGCCAACTGCTTTGCCCCCGTCAGTGTAATTTTCAAGTCTGCCAAATTGCCTCCAGCCTCTGGTCACCTCTTTTTGTCACACAAGATTCTTCTTTTCTTAATCCAAAATTTTTGCAATCTCTTCCTTTCCTTCCTTCCTTCCTTCCTTCCTTGCTTCCTCCCTTCCTTCCTTTCTCTTTCTCTTTCTCCTTCCTCCCTTCCCTTCCTTTCCCTCCCCTCCCCTCCCCTTCCCTCCCCTCC
>JACDJE010000375.1:753558-868376 GCA_016647715.1 Pavo muticus
TTGCCTCTCCCTCCCCTTGCCTCCCTTTGGACAGTTTAACTCAGCTATCCTAATTTTGTTTCCTCCTAGCTCCTTAGGCTCCCTGTGCCTTCCAGCTCCTTGTGCCAACCCCCCGCCCCCATTGGTAGGACTGTAGGAAAAGCTGAGCGTCCTTGGCTCTGTAAAGCACTGCTTAGCAGCAACTAGAAACATCAGTGTGTTATCAACATTGTTCTTTTCCTAAAACCAAAATAATCATCTTCTGTACGGGAAGGCCTGGGAGCCAGACCTTGTTCCTGACCCCTTCTTAGCTTTAGGGGAAGCTGACCTATACTTACGTAATTAAAGAAACAATAATCACAATCATAATCATAATAAAACTAACAAAAACATATGCAGAACAGCATGACCATTCAATTTCTTCTTTCACATCCAGACTAACAGGTGTGTAATACTCAAATCTTAGCCATCAAACATGTTGCAGGGTCTTTCGTCTGCCAGTCAATATATCAAATTAAGCCAGTACTTCACCACACCCATGACAAAACCCCTGACCAAATACGGCTTCTTAGCAACTCACTGATGGGCTTGCTACCAAAAAAGAATTTGAATTGTCACTGGACTCAAAAATCTGGAGTTGTCTATCTTTTCAAAATAGATTATGTAACTCTACGAGCCTTTATTGGGAAAGTAATCAGACTTTTAGGATGTGATGTAACATCAACCAAAGAAATGGGAAGGTTTTTGTTTTCAAGGTTTGAAAATACAAATAGCCTGGTATACGAAGATATCACTGACTCACAGATTTGAGTGCATTGGGAAGAATGCGGTTTTGAAATAAAGTTCATGGTAGCATTTGGAAAGATTAGAAATTTATTTGGAATACAAATGTAAGGCTGTTTTTAAACAGTCTAAAAACATTGATGGGGACATGACCTGAGAGACAGTGATAACATCTTCTATTAGACCAGAGCAAAACAGAAACTGAGAAAACTGTCCAGGATTTAAGTACATATCTACAAACTAATTGCCTCTTTAAGAAAATGCACCTAGTACATGTGAAGTGAAAGAAGCTTAATCTGTAGTAAAGAAGAAATGAAAAGGAATTTGCTTTCTCAGAGAAAGAGAAGAAATATTTTCTGGCATGTTTAAATTACTAATGAAGGCAGATCTTGAAACATTACTATTTTTCATTCCATGGCTTGTGGTTGGAAGGAAGTTCCACCTCTGCCTAGTTACCTAAGTCTCTCATTGTTTTATACTTCTCTTGAACAAACATCTCATTATATCAGTCTTAAAAGAAGCACTGAGCAAAGTGTGGGGAAGCAGCTTGTGTCGTAGAACTGGCTTATGAAAGTAAGTTCACAAGAGTGTAAGCTGGCGGCTTCACAGGAGCTATGGGGAGTTTTGAGGACGTGACTGAATCCTATGAATCTCTGATACTATGAATCTTTGGAAGAAATAACAGAAAGGATCGGGTGATGGGGAAAACTCATTAACTGAAGCTCAATTTTGAAGGGATAGTTTTGGAAAACTGCATGTCCTACCCTGTGTGCTACGTGGGAACAGAACAGAACAGAACAGTTTCACTTGGAAAGCACCTGTGTAGACCATCATGTCCAACTGTCAGACTACCTCAGAGCTGACCTAAAGTTAAAACATACCATTAAGAATATTATTCCAAAGTGTCAAACACAGACAAGCACAGGATGTCAACCTTGGAAGTCTGTTCCAGTGTCTAACTACTCTCTCAGTAAGGAGGTTTTCTCTAACGTCCAGTCTGTACCTCACCTGATGCCATTCTCACATGTCCTGTCACCAGAGAGTAAGGAGAAAAGATGAGCACCTCCCTCTCCTTTTTTTCCTCCTCAGGAAGCTATAGAGGTCAATGAAGTTGCCCCTCAACCTTCTTCTCTCCAGGCTTAGAAAACACAGTCTCCTCGGCCTCTCCTAGTAGGACATGCTTTCCATCCCTGTTAATGGCTTTGCTGTCCTTCTTTGGATGTATTCAAGGACTTTAACTTCCTTATTATATTGTGGACCTCAGAACTGCACACAATATTCCAGGTAAGCCTGCACCATTGCTAAATACAGTAGGATAATCAACAATTTTGACTGGCTGGTTATTCTGTGTTAATGGGCCCTAAAATGTGGTTTGCCCCATTTGGATGGGAAAGGGATAGAGCCAGGCTATCTTCAGTGGTACTAAGTTATAGTACAAGACACAACAGGCACAAACTGAAACACAGGAGGTTCCATGTGAACACCAGAAAGCACTTCTGAGCTGTGCAGGTGATAGAGCGCTGGCACAGATCGCCCTGAGAGACTGTGGAGTCTCCCGGTTGGAGATCTCCAAAAGCTGCCTGGACATGGGCCTAGGTGGCCTGCTTTAGGTGGCTTTTTCTGAGCAGGGTCATTGGATCAGGTGACCACCAGAGGTCCTTTCCAACATCAACCATTCAATGGTTTTGTAATTCTGTGATTATGTGATTACCAATGTATTTCCACAGCTTCCTCTTGTGAAACCAGCTTGTTTACTCAGCATCCCTTACAGCATACTGTGCTGTGCACGAGACCAGCACACATATCACAGTTACTGTGACTGAAAAGATCACCTACTGCTTTATTTCCTGCTTAGGAAAAAAAAAAGTTATTGTAACCATATAATATAATATATTATTTCAAAGGAATTAGGAATTTAAATGTCTTTAAATGTTACAGAACCTGGGCTCCTCTTGGCATCATGATCCATCTGCTGCCATGGGCTGTGTGATATGAGACCCACTGTCCTAGTGCAACACTTGTTCCAAGGAAGGAACAAGAGAAGTCACCCCACCAATAACGTTGTAGACCAGGAGGACTGCACTCCTGCAGCAGAAGTCTTAGCACTGCTGGACTGTGCCTTCCGAGGGGCATGAAGGTTTATATCTGACCTGAAAAGCCTGAAGCATCTGAAAGCAGATGAAGGAAGAGAGGCTTTGCTGAAGTGTCTCTTATAAGTTGACAAAGTGGGAGAAGTGAATTTTGAGTCTGCTGCATACAAGAGGACTGTGACAGTTCTCAGGGCTCCATTTGCTCTGGATGCAACAGCAGAGGTGTTCCCTGGCTACAAGCTGTGTTTAAAATGGTAGTAGCATTATCAGCTTAAATTCTTCGCAGTTAAATAAATAATGCTTGGCTGTAGTGCAAATCAGAGTCCAAATGCTTCTTCCGCCTTTCTCCCTGTAAGTTTTATTCTATGTACTGATATGATCGGTACGTTCTTACTGAGTTTAGCCAAAATTTATTGTTTTCCAATAGAAAACAGCTCAAGTCAGCTTTAGGATGACCTTCAATCATAGAATCATCTAGGCTGGAAAAGACTTTCAATATCAAGCCCAACCATGAGCCTGATCTACTGAGTTCAATCACTAAACCATGTCCCTTAGTGTTACATCCACACATCTCTGAAATACCTCCAGGGATGGGGGCTTCGCCACTTCTTTGGGCAGCCTGTTCCAATGCCTAACCACAGTTTCAAGTGAAGAAATTATTCCTAATATCCAATCTAAACCTCCCCTGGTGCAATTTGAGACTATTTCTTTATATTCTATTACTTGTAACCTAAGAAAAGAGACAACCAGATGTCCTCACTTCAGACTCCTTTCAGGAAGTTGTGGGGAGTGATGAGAGTCTCCCATGAACCTCCACCAGAATAAACAGCCCCAGTTCTCTCAGTCACTCCTCAATAACTTGTTTTCTAGTTCCTTCACCATCTTAGCTTTTCTTCTCTTCACATACTCAACATAGGCAACTCAAAATCCTTCTCATAATGAGGGGCGCCAAACTGAAGTCAGTGTTTGAGGTGTAGTCTCACCAGTGCCATGTACCAGGGGACAACCACTTCCCTATTCCTGCTGGCCATACTATTTCCGATGCAGGCCAGGCTGCCACTGGCCTTCTTGGCCATCTGTGCACACTTCTGGCTCATGTTCATCTGGCTGCTGATCAGCCTCTCTACGTCCTTTTTTGCAGTGCAACTTTGCCCCAACTCTGCCCCAAGCCTATACTGCAGCATGAGGTTGTTGCACGACCCAGCATTTACCCTTGCTGAATGCCATACAGCTGGACTCAGCCCATCTATCTAGCCTCTCCAGATCACTCTGCAAAATCTTCTTACCCTCAAGCAGATCAACAGTTCAGCCTAATTTGGTATGATCTGCACACTTACTGAGAGTGCAGATCACTGATAAAAATGTTAAACAAAACTGGCTCCAATACAGAGCCCCGGGGAAATCCACAGGAGTCCAGCCACCAGCTGGGTTGAACTCCACTTACAATGACTTTTGAGTCTAAAAGTCCTGCCAATTCTCCAGCAGAAAACTGTAAACCTTGTCCAAACCATAAGCAGCCTGTTTCTCCAGGAGAGTACGCTAAGAAACAATGTCAAATGTTTTAATAAAATCTAGGTAGACAACATCCACAGCCATTCCCTACTAAGAAGGTCATTTTCTCACAGGAGATCAAGTTAGTCAGGAAGCACCTCCTTTTCATAAACCCATGCCAGCTCCTTCTAATCACTCAATTGTCCCATGTTTGTTGTGTGACAACACTCAAGACGATTGGCTTCAATACTTTCCCTGGTACTGAGGTGAGACTGACATGCTTGTAACTTCCTGCACCCTCCTTCCTGCCCTTCTTGTAGATATTCATCACATCTGCCAACCTCCAGTCAACTACATCCTCCCCAGTCATCCAAGACAGCTAGAAGACTACTGAATGTTAATTGCAGCCTCCTTCTGTAAGGCTAAAGACTTTGTCTCTACAATGCTATGTTCAAGACTTTCATTTGATTTTCTATGATGTACTATTTCACAGTCTATTTTTTTCCATTAAAATTTTGGTTTTGTTTCTCCTTTTGCCTTTTGTTTTGCTGTTTAGTTATTATAGCAGAAAGGAACAATTTTCACAGTTTTATAACCTGTTGTGTTCACTTTACTAGATAATCATATATTTTCTTTCTATTAATAATGATGAAACTCATGTGATCTTCTATAACATGAGGAGCAGCTTTGATTTAGTACCAATACATACATTTTTTTTCAGGTATTCTAGTTCTAAGCTTCCTACTTGCACTTTGATTACATTGCAGACTTCTGGGCTGTTGGCCCAGAAGCTAATATGATTTCATGCTATATTCTCTGATATTGCTACTTTCGGAAAGGAGGAAAAGAGAGTCCAGTACTGTGGATGCAAAATACTTAATGTCTCATAGTCCTCTGCTAGCCTCGCAAAGTTAGTTAAGAAACACTATGAGACAGACATTTACAACTAATGGTTTTATCAGTAAGCACAATTTAATTAGCAAAGAAGGAGTTCACTCATAACAGGAGTGGACTATCACTAAAATGATGTACTGCTTAGAGTCTCTTTAACTGAAGCATTTCAGTTACTGTTGTTATCTACCATAATCTGTTTATCTGAGTTTTGGTGAAGAAGGTGTTGAATAATCCAAAGGGATATAAACTCTATAGGTGACTCATATGGGCAGAGTTCACATCAGCAGTCTGTCATCCTGCTGCTCTGTGCACTCCCATAGCTACAGCCATAAACCGCTTCTGTTCTCCACTGAATGAGCATGTATTTCTACAACAGTATTAACACTTTTTTTTCCCCAGCAAATCCAAATGAATTAATGAGAGTGTAAGACTACAGAGCTAATGTTCCCTTCAATATAAAAACAGACAGCATTAGACTCTTGTTTTTACTTTCTTTGTCACCAAGCTTTCAACATCTACTCAAAATATCACGATATCTCTTATTTTTTGGTGACAGTGAAATTTTGTCAAATTTCTGTGAAATTGGCAGCACTTTTGTTAATTTTGAATTGTCTCTATGTGGTGTTTTTGCTGTACCTCGTTTGCTTTGTGGGTTTCTTGTTATTATAGTGAGGTTACCGAGCTCAGCAGAACACTTTTCAACAAGTCAGCTACTTCTTACCAAAATTTGTCCTTGGCAGTCTCTCTGTATGCCACCTTCATAAAAGTATCCTATATGTTATCCTAACTAATTACAGGAATACATATTAATTCTTGGAGTTCTGTTCTGTCAACTATGAATGATATACATGGGCTGATATTTTCCAGTACTGTCCTAAATTATAGTTGCTGTTCTGCACCTGAGTGTGGGAGAAGACGACAAAGAGAAACGTTGCAGGGCTCTTTCTGGATCTCAGAAGGAAGAGTAGAACAACAAACGGATTAATAAAACTGGTAGAATAGAAAGAGGAATAGAGACAGTGAATCTTATCTCCCTTTAGGTGTAGGAAACCTCACTTTCAAGCTGCACTAGAGGTAAAAAAAAAAAAACTGTACTTGGAGAGGATCCTCCTCCCTTACAGGCTGCAAAGTTATCTCTGTCACAACATCCACCATTGCACAGCAAAGGCCAGCACGAGGTGCTCCAGCAGATGTCCTTACAGTGCCTCCTCCTGTTTTCTGCAAGGCAGAATACGGCAGATATGGTTAACCTTATACAGACAGCAGTGCTGCAATAAACACACGTGTACCCTGCATGGATGTGGGAGACAGCATCATCTGTTGGCAGCAACACTATAAATGCCATATTCCTTTCAATAGCAAGAAATTATCACCAGGGTCTGTCACATTTGCTCAGTCATTGAAGTATGAACAAGTTCTCATCTTTCAAGGACACAGCTCAAGGCTTCCTTGTCATATTGAAGTACCGCTGAGGAAAGTAGGAAGAAAATGATGTTAATGAATAATAATAAGCAATTGGGAGAAAGCATTGCAGCCATTTCCTTTGCTACCTCCTCCCTCAAGATGAGTCACTGGGACCACCATTTCCATCTTCTCTTTCTGATGTTGTTGCTTTTCCCCTTGCAGCTTGAAAATTAAAGATGCCCCTTCAGCCTTCTGTAATGAGAACAGAGGTAAGGAGCAATGCAGGCCATTCCTGGACAAAGGGAAGCCTGCACTGCTGGCACATGACACCTGCTCCCTCTTCTTTATTCTAGTTTCTATGGCTACATCAAATACTTCAGGACTTCTCACTAATAACAACAGCTGTAAAAATTAATCATCAGAACAGAGCAGTTCTTTTCCAGCTGTGTGAAACAGTGCCTGGGTTTGATAACTGCAAAGATAAGCTATCAATCTACTTGGCACATCGTTTGTGACTAAAATTCAGATAAAATGTTTGAAGAAAAAATCTGCTAAATTAGAATACAGTTCATTAAATTCTACTTACATAAAATCATCCCTCTAATCTGAAGTAAGTACAACGTATATCAGAGGAGAGATACGTCCAGTATGAGGGGCAATTTATAGCTGGATCACAGCAACCTACAGCTTCTGAAGAGGAGGACTAATGTATCAACTGTTTGACAGGATGAGACGTAACTCACCAGTTAGACTTCTGTAGGACTACTAACCACATGATGCTTACGCAAATATTTACCTGACTTTCTGTTTCTCAAGATCTGTTCTGCTACTGAGACTGCACATGCTTTGCCCAAATCTGCAAATACTGAGAAAGAAAAGACTGGATGACATCTTGTGGACATCACATGAATATCAGAATGAACGAAAGAACACAAGTATACATCTGCTTATATACAGATTGTAACCGAAGATATAGTTTGTTATTGTCAGGAAGAAACACATGATGAACAATATAAATTTATTTGCTTCATAGGGTTTCTGTTTTATCTGTTTTGCTCTACAGATGAAATAACCTAAAAATTCCAGGGGGCAGACTGTCACAGTGTTGACTGTCAAGGTCCACCTTTAGATAGGTAATTAAATAACAGTTTCTTCATAATCAAATATCACAAAACAAACCTTTTTGTGACACTTCTCTCTCCGTGCTGTCAGACAGCAAAACAGAATGTACACAGTGCTACTGTCTTTAGGATCTTTTTTCTTGTGCTTTTCTTTCTTTTTCATTCTGTTCTGTTCAGCTGTGGCTACAAAAGCAACGATTGTGCGAGTCAAAGTTGCTCAAACTGGGGTAATGAATTAAGATGTTAACAATAAATGCATGGCAGAGAACTGCAATGTGAAAAAGAAATAGGAAGAGGATAAATTTGAGGTAGAACCATTTCTAGAAATGATTTTGGCCTTATCCGGCGGAGCAGTTGGTGCCCACAGGCGCTGTGAATGTGTGAACCAGGGGCCTTCAGCACTCTCCAGTGGGCTGTAGGCAGTGTGCCAAGGCAGCTGCTCAGTATTAAGAGCTGCTGCTGGGCTGCTGGTAGGTATGGGCAGGCCACAGGTGCTTGGCTGGCTTTCCCCCGTGAGAAACCAGCTGACAGAACCACACGTTTCCCCGACTGGGAGACCAGAATGGCAAAATGAGCGATGGTGCTCAGGAGGACAGTCATTCACCTCAGCGAATTTATGTGCTTTTGCGTCAACGCGGCTACGCGTAGCATCGCCATCCTGCTACGTCAGCCACAAACCTGCGGTTTTCCGACAGAAAAAGCAAACGCGAAGAGCAGAGCAGAAGGGAAGGCGCGCCCGCCGCCTGGGCGCACGGGAAAGGACGCAGGGCGCGGCAGGAAGGCGGCAGTACGACGGCCCGCGCCGCCCCCCGGGGCTCGTTTCCGCGCGGCAGCCTCCGCCAACAGCCCATCTCGCCTGCCGGCTCGCGGAGCAGACAGCCTCCGCCGGACCGCAGGGGAACCACGACCGACGGCGGCGGGCGGCGAGGGGCGGAGCCGCCGGCGAGGCCGCGGACGAGCCCATCGCCGAGGGGAGGCCGAGGCCTGCCGTTGCGTCCTGCCGCTCGGAGTCCGGCGCTGCCCCCCTCCGCGTGGTGGTGCCCGCGGCGAGGCGGGCGCTGCGGCCGCAGCCGGAAGCGGCGGCGTGAGGCCGGGTTTCGCGAGGCTGGGGGCAGCCGGTAGCGCGGGGCGCTCCGTTGCCGCCATGAGGCACCTGCCGTACTTCTGCCGCGGGGAGGTCGTGAAGGGCTTCGGCAGGGGCTCCAAGGAGCTGGGCGTGCCCACTGGTGAGCGGCGGGCCCTGCCGGGGGGTCTGCTGGCGGGCCGGGGCCGGGGCCGGGCGGATAGGCGGGGTGCTGGGGGAAGCCGGCTCCTTGCGCCTGGTGGCATGCGTGCGCCTGTAGCAACACCTGTCCTCCTCGGTGGTGGCTTGCTTTTTTTTTTTCTTTTTGCCCTGTATGGCCTTTTCCCTTCCCCCCCCTCCCCCCTCTTTCTTCCCTTATTCTCTGAAGCGATCTCCTTCAGAGATCACTTTTTTTCGTCATCTGATGGTCATTGCGCTCCGCAGAGCCGAGGTGACGCGCGGCGTGGAGCGGCCGCGCGGAAATGAACGGAGTGGAAATGATGCAGAGGTTAAAGAAACACGGCGAGTGGGGCCGGCCTGAGAAGAATGCGCTTTTCTATTGTTCGCCTCTGTTTCGCTTACCTAAATGCAGATAAATGTGTAATTAGAACGCATTTCGTTCCTCCTTAAAGAGGCATCGAACGAAACTTCCTGCAACAAATCCTCCGGTGCTGCTCTTGTGGCGGCACGTGATAGTCATTTAATGTTTTTTGTCCTGGTTGTGTGTAAATGGCTTATTGGTCTCAAGGGCTGGCAGGGAGAAGCTGTCAGTTCTTGCCACTTCAGAATCTTACGGGTGGCCCGCAGAGCTGTGGGAGGGTACCGCGCGGGAGAGAGAGTGCTGCTGTGAGGGTGACCTGGGTTGGGTCGGCAGGGTGTGCCGGGTGCTTCCCGAAGGGAGTACATCAATCCACAAGCACGGATACTCCCCAAGACAATAGGTATAAATCCGGCCTTTCTTTACTGTTACATGCTTATTACGTAATTATTTTACAAGCTAGTGAATAGTTCTGAGATTATTTTACAGTGCAGAAGAAATTTGTTTTTTTCTCTTCCTTGACCGTATTAAAGCTGCAGTAGTCGTCCTAATTGTGAAATAAATGCTGGTTGGGTATTTTACTTTGTGTTTATTAACTTTTACTGCAGAACAGAATGTATGTAAAATAGTCTACGCAAGAGATGTGGTAACTGTCGTTGCCACGAACATTGTGAAGGTGTTTTGCATTTTATACTTTGCTGTATGGCACATTACGTGAGGATGATCGTCATCGTTAAGTGTTCTGTTTGTAAATGGCAAGCAGGCAGAAATTGTAAGTCTCGGAACATTCTGTGACATCCACAAAGTCACTCACTCTTTACCCTTTCTAACATCTTTGCAGCTAACTTTTCTGAGCAAGTAGTTGAAAGCTTCCCATCTGATATCTCTACTGGTATATACTATGGATGGGCCTGTGTTGGAAGTGGAGATGTGCATAAAATGGTTTTGAGCATAGGATGGAATCCGTTCTATAAGAATACTAAGAAATCAGTGGTAAGAACTTTGCGTTGTGTGGCGCTTTTAATTATAACAAATGAGGCAGATGTTGGTTTTAAACAAGATAAGCAGCATGTGACACAAATGATACCTAGAAGTTATGTTTACTTGGAAATGCATTTGATATCAGCTTCCTGTGTTTGTATTCTGAAAAGGAAATAGTCTGAAAAGCCAGAGAGTATATAGCTGTAGATAAATAACATTTATTTTTTGTCCTATTCCGCCATTGCTTGGATATTTCCAAGATCACAGAATCACAGAATGGCCCGGGTTGGAAGGGACCTCAAGGCATGAATCTCCAACCCCCCTGCCACAGGCAGGGCCACCAACCTCTCCATTTAATACTAGACCAGGCTGCCCAGGGCCCCATCCAACCTGGCCTTGAACGCCTCCAGGGACGGGAGGATCAGAATTTAACTGTATTTGTGAAATGGTGATTGCTTTTGGTGCAGATTCTTCTCTTCAGTAACGGAATCCAGAGATGTGGTGCTGTGTCTTGATATAATAAATTAATATTCAAAACTGCATAATAGTAGGATGGAGGAATTAAAATTTGGAGCTCTGATGGTTGTGTTTTTCTTGTTGTCAGGTCCCTGGTGCTTTTCCCGATCCTTGCAGAGCTCTCTTAATTGTTGAAAACACTTTTATTTGGACAAGAGTCTCTGGAGTGGTGCTTAGCCTTACCAACAAATATACACTCTAAATTTTTTGCAACCACTTTTTCTGAGCAAGGTGTGGGATGGGGAATCCTTTCTCAGCCTTTGCTCCTGGAATTCTGTTATTCAGTTCCCAGAATCTTATCATTTAGAGCTGGTTGTAAAAGCTGTCCATAAGTCAGCTATTTCAATTTCAGGTCTTCATAGCTTTCGTCAACTTGATGATGAAACATTAAGCTTTCTTTGTGATTTAGAATAGTATCATAGAATGACAGAATGGCCTGGGTTGAAAAGGACCACAATGATCATCTAGTTTCAACCCCCCTGCTATGTGCAGGGTCGCCAACCACCAGACCAGGCTGCCCAGAGCCACATCCAGCATGGCCTTGAATGCCTCCAGGGATGGGGCATCCACAGCCTCCTTGGGCAACCTGTTCCAGTTTTTTTTTTTTTGCTGCTTTGCAGATACTGTTTGCTCCTTTGGAAATACTAACTCTGGGAAGTGGTGAGAAATCATGGCTTTTTAATTCCTATCTTCTTAGTTTGGCAATCGGAAAACTCTTATGTGAACATTTTTTAAATCCCATGCAAAGCACAATTCTCCCTCTTTAAAAAAAAAAAAAAAAAAAAAAAAAAAAAAAAAAAGCAGAAGCCCTAGCCTCTTAGCATTGCATTATAGATGTTAAACTGAATGTCTCTGTTCTATTGGCATGTGTTACAGATAATTTGACTTACAGGTATTAGATAAACATCCCTTACAGTAAGGGGAAATAAGCTTTAAGTCCATTGCAAATGCCTATTTCTTTCTTTTCCTTTAGGAGACGCACATTATCCACACCTTCAAAGAAGACTTCTATGGAGAAATTCTTAGTATAGCAATTATTGGGTATATTCGACCAGAAAAGAACTTTGATTCCTTAGGTCAGTATTACAAGCCACACTAGAATTACTTTCTGAAGTGTTTTATTTATTTTCAAGCGCTATTCCTTTGCTGTCTGTTTCTTCACAACTAGCTGCTTTACCTGTTATCATTTGAAATTTCAGTACAGTGTTTTCATAAGATAATGTGTAAGTTAAATTTAAAAGCAAAACAAAGAAAAAAAAGCCTTCCTGCATCTTATTTCAGTCTAAATTTCAGTTGCCTGAGGAGTAATGTCAGAATCACGAGGTTGTCGTAAAAGCGTCGGCTGTGTCTGTTCACTTCTTAAAATGCAGCTCTGATAGGTTTGAAGCAGTTCAGCAAGCTCTGCTGGTCTTTTTCTAGGATTCCTTTTGGATCAGGGAGATAGCAGTGCTTACATTGGTGGGAAATGCAACTCGGACATGTTTGAAAACAAAAAATGCTGCCTTTCAAACCTTGCAGTAACCCTTATATTCTACCTCTGTGATTTTCTGGTATCCTGTGGAAGAAGATATTTTCACTTGTTACTTTGTGTTCAACTTTTAAAGATCCCTGTTTTTCTGTTCCTAGATGCACTCATTGCAGCAATTCAGGAAGACATTGAAGAGGCAAAAAGACAGCTAGATCTACCAGAACATCTTAAACTCAAAGAAGACAACTTCTTTCATCTGCCAGGGGGCAAAATAGTAGACAACCACTGAACAAAAAGAGCAAACCCTTGCTTTTTTTTTGCTTTTTTTTGCTTTTTTTTGCTTTTTTTTTTTTTTTTTTTTTTTTTTTTGTGGAGCTCTTACATTTGCACTGCTTATGTAGGTACTTTGTTGCCATATCTTTTTGGGTAATGAGTTTGGAACCTACTCAGAACTGAGTCATGTAAATGGAGTAAAAGCTGTCTTAGGTCCTTATTGATAAATTGTGTATCCGAAAGTTGGCGTACATGGAACATGACCAAAGTTAATTATGACCTCTTCAGCCCTAGGATGCGTAGAGTTCATTTAAGAGTAGAGTGTCAGTTTTTACGATGGAGTTTATTCCAACCTCTTTTCCCAATTTTATATCATTCTTACATTGGCGTTGTAGATAGTAGCTTAGAAAATTTTGATATTGAGCAAAAAGTTCCTGTGGTGCAGGAAGCCAATGATTAGACAGCAAGAACAAGAACAGTTCTCCATGGTTCTTGTTTTTTTTAATACGCTGTACAGCCGTTGTAGTTGAAACTATCATTTCAACTCAAATTATTTATTTTAACTTTATTTGAAATAGAGGAAGTCACTGTTGCTCGTTGAGTTACTGGAACCTGAGATACACTTCTGTACAGTTGAAAGTGCATGTGACAGTGCATGACCTCTGTAGCTTCCTTCTGAGGAAGTGTATCGCTGAAATTCAGGGAATGAATGACGAGATGAAAGTTGGTGTGCTCTGAAGTTTTAGGCTCTAAAGTCGTGCAAGTCTTACAAAAAGACTTCTGTTCTTTGGGCTCTAAGGCAGAAGAACTGCATTTTATTTGCTGCTGGCAGTTTTCTTAGATGAGGAGAACCTTAAGGTTTTTCACTGTACTAACAATGTAATGGCTGACTTCAAGGTTAAAGTTAGTGTAAGGCACAGAAGAATCCCATCAACCCTCTGGGCCAAGTGTAGGTAGGATCCGTGGTGTCGTTGACCAAGTAGTCAATGCAAATGAAAGCCTCAGGGAATTCATGAAGTAATGTATCAACATTATAGTAGGAATTGGGTATTGTTACAAGTAATTGCAGTATTCCCTACTCTGAAATGTATGCACAGATAAGCAGAGGGGTGTTATCAAGATGAATAGGAGTTTGGATACTACTACTTGAAGTACATAATGCGAGTCCAAATATTAATGTGTTTCTTTCCCTGTAGATTTTTCTATCCCCTTCTCAGTAAGGGGAGGTAGGTGAGTTGCCAGATCTCTTTCATCTTTATATTTGTACTGGCTTATGACATAGGAGGAATATTTTCTGAAATTCAAAATAATTCTGTGGATGTGTCTAAACTGTAGTTCTGTGACAGAACTGCAATCTGAGGGTGCACAATCCCTGTCATATAACTTTATGAATTTACTCCTTGTCCTAGTCTGTTTGGATACTACATTTTGGTTGAAGGTTTAAGAGGGTTTTAAGCAGATGGCTTGCTGTGTCTTCTCTGTGGCAAGTGCTGTTACAATGCTAGTCCACTTCATATTGTTTTAAATTTCAGCCAGTACCAGGGGATATTATTAGGGAAGAGGCCTTGAGTGAATCAGGGAGACTTGTTAGCTATGTAGAAATTATACAGAAACTTGAAATCGTTTAAATGAATTGTTCATCTGTTTTGTTGATAGCAGACAGAAGGAACTGAGGGGGCACTCATTTCCACACAAGTACTTGTTGGAGTAAAAATTCTGATCTGTGTTGCCAAGGTGATTTACACACTTTTCTCCAAAGATGCCAACGGTTTTGTTGCCTGGACATTAAACGCACATCTGCCTTCCTCCTGGGAGAGTCTTAGGAAGAAAATTCACTTACCAGCAGTTAGGAATACTTT
Source organism: Pavo muticus (assembly GCA_016647715.1). Taxonomy (NCBI): domain Eukaryota; kingdom Metazoa; phylum Chordata; class Aves; order Galliformes; family Phasianidae; genus Pavo; species Pavo muticus. The sequence continues at coordinate 768,019 of JACDJE010000375.1, forward strand.
CTTTGGAAGAGGAACGAAATCAGAGTTCTGTATAACTTGTTGGGAATTGTATGTAAAACTCTAAAAATTGTTGTGTAAGAGTGACAGTTGATTGTTTTTTATTTTATTTTTTAAAGGGAGAGTGTATTTAGGTGAAGGTTTGAGGCATTCTTGAAGTTGTAACATTCTGACATTATTGCATTTTACTCTTTTGGGGATGAGTAAATAGTAGCCACGCTAGTCAACGGAATGTGTTGTCTCCTATATTCAAAGAAAAAACCAGATGTTTATCATAGTACTGTAGCTGAGCTCTAATAGCCTCTTTTTAATTTTTTCCCCAGTTAATGTGTCTGTTGTGGAAACCATAGTGCCTTAAGCTGGTTGTCTGAGTAATGCTTACCTGGATCGGCTAATAAACGATACTATCCAAAATTTGTTTTGGCTGTAGAACCACTGTACTGTGGAGAGAGAACAATGAGAAAGAGAAAACTTTGAAAAACTATTAGTTTGCTCTCAACTCTCATCTGAAGCGTGACGTATGGTTACAACAGACTAATGAACTGGTCTTTGTATGTTTGTCATCAAATTAAAGAAAACTTTACTAGATCCATTTGGTTGAGTGTACCTGTCTGTCCATGTTATTTAAGATAAAATGTTATATATCAGCTGTTTAAGCTCAGTACTTAAGTCCTAGCACAGTACAAACTTTAAGGGTTATATTTTTATATTATATACAAACTGTATTTATTTCAGTTGATGTTGCTGCACTGTACTATTAATAAAGGAATTGAAATACTCAGAGTCCTTCTCGTCATAGTTTTCCCGACTATCTGATCACTCAGTATCAGATGTGAATCTTCTTTGTGCATTCCTAAGAATGTTCTAAAAGAGGTACTTCAGATTTATTTAATTACTCTGCCTAAACTTCTTTTGGTTTCAGCAGAGAAGTTTGTTCTTGCATTACAGGCTGCAAGGGTGGCATAGAGGGGTTGCTTATATCAATTCTGGCGAACTAGAAGGCCACTTACATTTCTGGAGTCTGAGCAGTACAAATATTTTCAGTTTCAAATACATTCAAGTAGAAAACAAGTTTTTTTCTTACTTTTATGCACCTTCTTGTGATCTGAAATGAAATTTTCTCCAAGCTGCAGGTGGCTGAAGATTGTAAAGTGAGATAAAGAGTGAAGAGAGCATGGCTGCCACCTCCACCTGCTCCTGCCCAGTCTGGGGACCTAGGGTCTCTGCCAGGGTGGGGGACACATCTGCTGCCTTCCCCTCTGCAGGTTCAGCCAGTAGCAAAGTTGAGCACCTATCCCGGAGTTGCATAGGCACGTGCAGACAGGGCCAGGTAATCAGCTGGTCACCAGCAGGTCTAGTCTGAAGCTTGCTGCAACTGTGCACAGCCGTCCTTCAGTCACACCACATTCAAAAGTCTGGGTGTGCCATCTCAGTTCTACCAACTGCCTGGCTCCAGTAACCTATGCTGGGACCCCACTGATTCCAGCAGCTGTCACCACGTGCCAATGTGTCCATTCCCCAACCTGACTCCAGTGGCTGGCAGTGAGGTTCACTCACCGCATCCAGGCTGATATGGTCCTTGCAGTACATGTACACATGGAAAAGAGTGCAGAAAAGACAGTTAAAAACAAACAAACAAACAAAAAAAAAAACGAAAAAACATTAACAAGAGAAAATACAGGACAGTGGGATAGTCTGTTGTGATCTGGTGCCTCTGTTTATACCTTTTCCTGCCTGTTCCACCCCCTTGTTCCTCCTGCTCCCCCTTCCCCTGCACACACTCATGGGTTTGCAGGGCTCTGCAGTTTTTGTACCCTCCCAGTCCAGGCCCCTTGGTTCACAGTCTTAAGGTTAATCCTTCCTGAAAATGGTACCTGTAGCTTTCTGGCTCACCAACTGGTGTGAGTGGGGGGTTTGTGTCCTTCAGTTGTCTCCCACCTTAGAAGTCCTCAATCAGATCATCTTGCTGAAATAACATGGCTACACTCTCACATGCCTTCATCAGTTAGTGTGACTGATGTGACTGACCAGGCTTGGTTCCCATCACTGCCTCCCTTTTATTATCCCTTGTAAAAGGTCCTTGATCAGATGCCCTTGAAGGAGCAGACAGACACTCTCCTGGATACCCTTAGAAAAACGGCTTAGTCAACATTGGCACTGAATTAACAGGTTCTGATAGTCCAAACAGTCTGGAATAATTATGCATACAGAATCTGGTATAGGTAGTTATATTCTTAATTGACAGCCTTCCTATAAACAGATATGGAACACACATTGTTGGTGTCCTTAATTTGGGACAGGATAATGTATAGATCCCCATGGGGCGACCCGCAGCACCACGGTCAGCCTGAGTAAGCACTGTGCAGCAGAGCAGTGGCCTTGAGGCTGTGCCTTGCTGCATGAGTCCTGTGGCTGCAGGGCAAACTCAAGCAGATAGTTGTACTGGAGGGGCCTGCAGGCAGCTTCCCTTCAGTACCACCAGCCTTTACACCACCTTCCCAGCTTTGCCTCACAACAGTGCTGATGACAACATCCTTGATGTTCCTTTATATCCTCATGAGAGCTGTTGTATTGCAAGACAAATACAGCTGGAATGATGGTACCTGGTGAATGATCTCCCTGTCCTTACTTCAACCCACGAGCCTTTATCTCCCTCGTCGTATTTTCTCTCCTTTTGAGAAGTGATGTAGGAGTGCTGAACTGCCCATCGGTGTGAAACCACCACATAAATGTAGATAAATGTAGAACCTGAACTGTTCCTGAAAAAAATCTTTATCAAAGTGCTGAATACGTTATATGAAAGAGGAGCAATAAAAGAACCCCTATTTTCCTTTTCAATATTCTATTAAGTTCAAAGTCATGTGAAGAAAAAAGCACTTGTTTTGTTGGTTAAGGAGGTGTTGCTCCTGCAGGTGTTAAGCCTACTTAAACCTGTTGTGAAAAGGGACATATAAAACACAAGGAGTATTTCAAGACAAATATATATTTCTTTGTCATGAGAAAATCAAATATCTCAATTTTATTTGAAACAGTTGTATGGTAAGTTAAGCAGTTGAGCTTTTCATCCGGGGAGGCGTTCAAGGCCAGGTTGGATGGGGTCCTGGGCAGCCTTATCTGGTGGGGGGCAGCCCTGCCTGCAGCAGGGGGCTGGAATTGGGTGATCTTCAAGGTCCTTTTCAATCCAAGCTATTCTGTGATTCTATGATTCATACATTTGTTCCTCTTTCAGGTTTGAAATTCTAGCCTGAGTTCTTAGCCAGAAGTCACGTAATAGTCATATGAGAACCATAGTTACATGGATGGTACACTACGGTAACGCAATCTGATTTAGGGAGTCGTCTGTAATGGAAGTTGGCTTTGGCCTTAAGGCATGTAAACTCCTATCAGCTATTTCACATCCTTTCTTGCAAACCTCTAGAACAGATAGGGAAGAGGTAAATTTTTCTCCATTTACATATATTCCATTGGGTAGGGAGTGGGTAAAGTGTGCTGGTAACTCCCACTTCCCATTAAAATCAAATTACTTAGTTACATGAGAGGTAAGTGGGTGGTAAAATTGTGCTAGGAGACATGAATTTATGTAATCTTCTTGAAAGATCATTATTAATGAAGGAGTAACGAGAGATAATATCTAGGAGAAAGGGAGAGTACAACTACTTGGAAAAGAGCCTGAGGCTTGAGAAACTCCATGGGTACAAGAGAACAGCAAAGAAGGAGGTACAAGGAAATGAAAGAAGAGAGGAATAGGCTTTGAGATGAAGAAAAGCTTGAGAAGCAAGAAACAGAGAAATTTACCTACGATATATGAAAAATGAGGCTGGGACTCTGTTAGGAAACAGATAAAAGAGATGCCATAGCAGGTTGGTTTTGTTTATTTGTTTAAATGTTTTTGTTTCCTTCAGGATATCTTTCTCAGTGTGGTAGGTGAATCACAGAAGCACAGAATTGCAGAGGAAGGGACCTCAAGAGACTATCGAGTTAAACCTGCTAAAGCAGGTTCCCTACAATGGGTCTTGAATATCTCCATAGAAGACAACTCCACAGCCTCTCTGGGCAAACAGTTCCAGTGCTCTGTCACACTTACCATAAAGAAGTTCTTCTGCATATTTGTATGGAACTTCCTGTGTATGATTTTTAGGCCATTACTCCTTGTCCTATCGCTACACACCATTGAGAAGAGCCTGGCTTCATCCATTTGCCTCCCAGCTCCCTGTAGATTATTTATAAACATTAACCAGATCCCCCCTCAGTCTTCTTTTACTGAGGCTGAACAGACCCAGGTCACTCAGCCCTTCCTCATAAGGGAGATGCTCCAGACCCTTTATCATCTTTGTGGCCCTCCACTGGACTCCTTCTAGGAGATTCCTGTTCTTTTTTTTGATCTGGGGAGCCCAGAACTGGACATTGTAGTCTAAATGTGGCTTCACCCGGGCGGAGTAGAGGGGAGGATCACCTCCCTTGACCTGCTGGCCACGCTCTTTTAATGCACCCCAGGATACCATTGGCCTTCTTGGCCACAACTGCACACTGCTGGCTCATGGCCAACCTGCTGCCCATGAAGGAGAAGGCATGAAAAGAGAGAGACAGCATTGGCTTTTTTGGCATCTAAGGATTTGTGGATTTGAACAGGTGTGAATTTTAATTTCTTTACCATTTTTTTTTTTCCCTAGACAGTGTAAAAGATGGTATTTCAGTTCCTTTTGTGCTATATTCTACACTTTTATTACTGGCTTCCTTAATTGCACTTTTCCTGTGAAGATTTCTTCAGCAGTGCCAGTGAGTCACTGACTGTCAGTGGCTCTTGGACAAATGACAATTTTATTTTTATCATTCTTTGTGGTCTCCCTATGCACTCTCAGCAGGCAAAGGGAGGGAAACACCATAAAGTTCATATTAATCTGTAGGTCACTAGTTTGGGCACCCCTGAATGCTATTTTTAAGCTGCTTCTTCAAAATAAATACATCCAAACTTTTTCACAATCCTCTTCCTTATGTGATGTCTTCCTAACGTTATTCATCAGTTATTTCTTGCTGTCTCAAGAACTTTCAAAGGCAACTATCTGCCACCTTGTAAAGGTGGGCATTTTGACCCTGTGCATGCAACATAAAATCATCTTCCTGCTGTGCGAGAACAGGCTTCTCATATCAGCAGCCATTTGAATCCCACCAAAACCACTGCATTTGGAAAGGAGATGTCAGTACCACTTCTCTCCTAATAAATCTTCTTTTTCCTAACAAATGTCTCAGCTCTTTGTAACACAAGGTTTTGAAAGCTTATCCCCTACTTTGTGACATCTGGGGTCCCTGACAGCACATTAAAAGCTCTGAAAGCCAGAAAAAAAACACCTATCAGACTGAAGAAACGCAGCTATTAAAACAAGGTACCTCTACAAAGAACTGGTATTTGAGAAAATTTCAGATGCGTATCTAAAAATGTAATTTTGTTCCAGTCTTGCTTGTACAGAGTGAGACAAAATTCTTCTAAGAAACAAGGTTTAAATTTATGTATTTATTTATTTTGTTTTATCTTCAGAGTAACTTCGCATATAGAAGTTTTCATAGAATATGAATATGTTTGTCTGAGAGCCCATAAACAAAAATCTCATTTTACCAGCTTGCAGTGATGTCAGGCACAGGTTTAGTTTCCATTATGCCTTTGAAATCCGACAAGGAGCGGGTTATACAAGCCACTAACAATAATAAAGTGTTACATTAATCCAAGCAAGCGTAGGAGTGTATTCACAAATACCCTTTTTCAATAACGCCTTTTGAACATATTTTTCACCTGTGTTTCTTCCTTTCTTTAAATTTATTTATTTTCCAGAAGTCCTGTGGATAAGTTTGAAGCAGTGTTCGTGTTAGTTACAATGCGCATATATAAGCAAATGTACATAACTAAATTGCTGTAATTTAATAAGAGCAGCCGAGCAGAAAATCATGAACAAGTAAAGTTATCTAAAATAATAACTTCTATTCAAGCTCATCTTCTTTATTGTTCTTCAAGAGACCATACTTAAATTTACAATGGGCTATTGCTATCCTGTCTTACATATGCCCTATCATCTTCTTCATCATCATCTTCATCTTCCACATCCATTTCCATAATCTATCACTTGATCTTCCTGATCCTGATAGCTTGTGCTCTCATAACAGTTACTGAAGTGGAAAGGAAAGGCTTTGGAGTGAGCTATCAGCTTCTCCTATCCACCTTTATTGGCAGCTGCAGTTTTGGCTTGCATTTTCTCCAGACAAGTATAACATCTTGATTAAGAAGTAAAATTAGGTAATAGCAAAGAAAGTGGTCTAGCTCACCTGAGAAACACAAACTACCCAGAAATACTTTAATTTTTAGATCCCTGACATCTGGAAAAATTTGAAGACAGCCTGTGTTGCTTGAGCCTGCTTTTCCCACCTGTATCACTTTGGTCTAATGAGCACAATCCTTCACTCTACAGATCTTGTGTGTGAAATGCTATAGCTACTTCAAAGACAGTGAGGATGATTTTGACATGATGGGCCTACGGCATGGTGATTCAGGTTTCTTTTCACTGAAACCAATACTTACCAATCAACTGGTTTATGAAATCAGGGACATTTAAAACAATAACTGTCAGAGAGGATGGCATCACCAAACCAGTAGCTATTATTTGAGTAAAGTCCTTCCAATTCTGGTGGTGGAGCAGTGGAAATATACTGTGTGCTTGCAGCTCAAAAGCATGTTTTTGCTGTGTTCTACTTTCCATTTTTACAGGTCAGCCCTGTCAGCCTTAAGGCCCTGCTCTCAGGATGGTGCTACCTTGTGTTTTGCTGCAATCGTAGCACTGGGCTGTCTGCCAGTGGCTGTCAGGGGCACAGAGCTGCGTGCTAGCTGAATGCAAGAAAAGACGTGCCTCTGAATGCTGCATTCCCTGGAAAAGAAAACCAAAGAACAATATCACAACAAAAGAATTTGTCATCTAAATCCCTTTCAAAAAATATACTGAGAATCCTTACCAGAACAAAGTGTTGTTTATTCATCATGAAGAATCAGCAAGAGGAGGTCAGCATTAAAAACAACTGGGACCTAGTCTTGAAACTATATGTGCCCACAAAGTGTAATTCATCTTTGTTTGGATTTGTGAAAAGCTGATTATGAACAACAAGGACTGTATTGGGATTTTATCTTTTTTGTTGTAATTAATGCTGCAAATGGTTTGCCACCTGCTTTGGCTGTTTGTGCCATGCCTGCACATGGGGGCTCTGAGGCATTCAGAAGAATCAGCTGTGTCAGTGCACCTAAGTGAAATTGTGGGAAACCTTGGCCAAATATTGTAATTTGCAAAGCCAATAGGTCTAGCTAGGCATTTTCAAAACTCATGATGTGCATTACCTTTATGTTTAAAAAACAATGTAAATTATTCAGTTGCATAGGAAAAACTGGTGCTTCATTAGGTGCAGATAGACTACATAATGTTAAAATGTCTCAGTACCACTCCCTACAACTAAAATCTGAAAAGAAGAAAAATTGAAATGTTAGTAGTTCATGTTAGCAGCACATAGTAACCTTCTGTGACCCGGGTAATTTACTACGTGAATATTCTGCTCTGGGGTTTGTTTTCTGCTCCTGGGAAAGAAGAGAGTGCATCATTTCTTGGATCCTATACATGTACCACACTGCAGACACATATCAGAATTCCTCCAGGTCTGTCATTTAGAGACATTAGTTTGTATTTCATCTTCATATCTCTGTAATTATGATAGATAATCTGTCCTGCATTGATACCAAATAAAATAAAACTCAATCATCGGAAATAGTCTGCAAGTTGAAATCTCTTTTTTTTTTTTTCCCAAATCCAAGCAAAAATATCATTGTAACATTACAGTATCTTTGTACAATTGCATTTTAATAGTGAAGGTGGTTTCTTTCCAGTTATTTCCACAGTTTAAAGTACTGCTATGCTGTACTTAGTGATCTATGCCATTCAGTACATCCACAATCCAAGAGAGTTTTTACATTTTAGAATACGATATAGCCTATAGTAGCAGTGTGGCTCTGCAAGCTGTCGCCTGATGATGTGGAAGCCAGGCAGGATGCTGTTTTCAAGGGTCATCATGCTGCCCAGTTCATAACTGTATACAGCATCATTTATGAAAAATGAATATATAACTGTGCCACAGAACAAAACAGCCTTTCACAGTTAGCTCTGAAATATATGTAACTGTATTCCAAGTAGCAGACATCACAGTTTTTTTTTTATTTTCCCAGCTCAAAGATATGTTTTGTGGCCTTTCATTTACTTGAATTGTGTTGACAGCTGTTCATTTTCCATTCTTTCCTTTGTAGAATCACAGAATCACCTAGGCTAGAAAAGACTGACCTACTGAGTTCCATCATGTCCCTAGGGCCGTGTTCATGTGTGCCACATGTCTCTTAAGTACCTCCAGGGATGGGATCTTCACACTTACATGGGAATCTTATTCTAATGCTTGATCCTCTGCATAAAGTTCTTCTAATGTCCAATCTAAACTGCCCCTGGTATAACTTCAAACACTTCTCTCACATCCTACCACTTGTCACCTGAGAAAAGAGACTGACACTCCTTTGCTGCAACCTCCTTTCACGTAGCGGTAGAAAGAAATGAGGTCTCCCTGAGCCTTCTCCAGACTACACAATCCCAATTCCCTAGCTGCTCCTCATAACTCTTGTTTTCTACTCCCTTTGCCAGCTTTGTTACTCTTCTTTGAATGCTCTAGCAACTCAATGTCTTTCTTGTAACGAGGGGCCCAAAACTAACCACGGTACATGAGGTGCACTCTCACCACTGCCACATACAATGGGACAATCACTTGCCTGCTCCTGCTGGCTACATTTTTTTCTGACACAAGCCAGACCCATCTAGGCCTTCTTGGCCACCTGGGCACTGTGCTGACTCATGTTCAGCCAGCTATCAGCTAACACCCCCAGGTCCTTTCCCCCAGGCACTCTGCCCCAGTCGTGTACTGCTGCATGGGGCTGTGGTGACCAAATTTCAGTACCCAGCACTTACCTTCGTTGCATATCATATAATCGGACGTAGCTCATCAATCCAGCCTGTCCAGATCATTGTGCAGAGGGATCCTGATGCCTCCCTGCAGCAGCATACTCTCCATTCCTCTACTTTCAGAAGCTGTCAAGCCTGAATTCTGATTTCCCCATTAAAACAGCCTACAGAATTTTTCTAAATATGCAGTGTATCCTGATTTTCATTTCCTTTCTCAGCAGCGTTGGACACATCTTCTGTGTCACCCTGGCTTATATTTTATTTCATATCTGGACAGTTTTAAGTGCTTTAACGCCTGACATGCATATAAATAAACAAACCATATATATTACTGAAGTATGTGTTGAAAAGAGACCTTAATTATGATAAGAGAGTTGATGTAATATAAAACATAAATAGCAATAAAGTAAGGCTATATAGAGAAGCTGTTAACCAATGCTGAAGATTGTTTCTAGAAGCTATAATAGTTTTGAAAGCATTTAATGCTTTGCAATTTAAAAATATTTTGTTTCTTCAAAGAAGTTCTTTCATTTTTATTATTTAATTTTTGTCCCTTTAGCATCCTTTGTTATTTTCTGTAATACTTACCAGTCATTGCCAGAGGGGAATGTACATGAGCAATTCAACTTCTGGGCATGGGAGACAACCTTTACCATCAGTTGTAAATACTCAGAAGTCTTAAATTAAGCACTTCTAGCAGAAATATGAAAATCTTACAGCTCATTTTGTTTTTAATTCTGAACATTTAAAATGAGTTTTTTGCCATGACAGAGTTTTTCTTGCATACAGAAGGAGCAGAATTAGAAGCTAATTCTTTCTTTATTGAAAACCAAACAAAGAAACCCAATCTTTTTCACATTTCAAAACATTTCTAGAATGGACAGATATGATGCAGAAGTCTTGTTCTGCTGTATTTCTTAAGGCAAAAATGTATGGTTTTTATTCCTACTGATCTGTATCTGTCATTATATGTATGTTCTTTCTTTTTTGTTCTGTTTTCCTTTTCAAACTAGAATACCTTCTATTTAATTTAAAATATTTCTCAGGCCAGAATGTGACTCAATGTCAGATTGATTCTTGCCCCTTCATCAGATTGAGTAACAAATGCAGCATACACCCAGCTCCATCATCTCCCCTATTCTTTTCCAGGAACTGACACATTGAACCATATTGTGCCCTTTCCTGAGCTAAGGTTTCCTGCTACAGTAGTGCTGTGAGTACTGAGTCTGTTCCAATACATAAAAAATGAAAGACTAGAGGAAGATTGAAAAAAAAAATACTATTTTCTGTTTCCTTTTCTCATCTGGAGTTGTGCAATGAGTCATACAATGACAGAGTTCCATGAAACCTGGTGCCGTAAGATTTCAGCTGTGATCCCCAAACAGAATTAAGGAGATGAATGAAACTTGTCCCCATATTTTTCCTTCTTTTCATTTAATTGATTTTAATTTGAATAATCTTCCAGAATTTCTTGATATGGCACTGATTGAGTCCTCAAAGTATTCATGATGAAAAATTCAGGTGTAAATAATTGTGGTCCTCTTCACATGCCCACTGCTGTTTATTTGTTTTCAAAAGAGACCCCCTAAAGCCTAGAGATGTATGAGTAGGGAAGACAGGGTAGACGTATCTTTAGATACACGTCTTCATATAATCTGTGGTAGTGGTAGTTTATGATCCTTCCTTCACAGCTTTTAATCCTGCATGATGAAGGTTCTTATTAATATACACTCAAGCTCTCTGGGCTGGTTGTGAGTTTATTATGAAATCAGATGGTATCTGGTACTGAGCTCTCCCAAAAAAGCAGTGTTTTCATTGTCATAGGGTTTTCAGTAATTCAGCTTCATAGCAATTCTTTACAACAAGGTCATACCAACAGTGTTCCCCTGTTGGAAAGCAGCTGAATTTTAATTCATGTCATTTAATTGCCACTTATTACTGTCTTCAACAGACACCACTGAAAGTTCTCGGGAGATAGAGCATTTAGGAGTTTCTGTCACCTAAGGATTTATTAGCTTCTGACTTTTTCGTTATTATTATTTCTCTTAGTAATGAGAGACCTAGTATGACTTTTCCTAACAGTCACTCATAAAGTGCAGTAACATGGCAAGTCCTTGGAAATCTTTAATAAAACTGCTGGAGCATCTGTTCCGGCTGTGACATCGGCAATCTTCCAAAAGCTGTGCACTACTGCAAGCATCTAGTGGCATTGCCTGGTGGCATCGTAACTGTGTCATGCTGCACTCCCTCAGTCCAGCAGATATCCCTGTGTAAGACACACAAAACAGGTGATGAGGGACTTGATCTCATTTAACACCAATCTGAACTGGAAAAATTCAGTTTCTCATTCAAAATCTTTCTTGGCCTTGCTGTGATAATGCCACTGCAGATGTAATGCACATTAAACCAGCACTGTTTTTGTCAGTTATAAGGTGAGGATTATTTTAAACTCTGCTAGAGTATGACGTGGTCTTATTGTAGACATTTACTTTGTAAATTGTAGGACGTTTAAATATTTTTTTCTATACAGGAAATGCTTTGATAGACCTGATTCTAATTTTACACCACCATGAATATTGGCCTAGTATATCACCAATTCAGTGCAACTGAACCAGAGCTGAAAGCGTGAGAATAGAACTAGTAATAGGACATTGGATTAAAAACAATAAAGTACTGCATCAGTGCAAGATGGCCTCCATGTAATCTTCTGTAATCTCCCCAGTTCTGTGTGCTCCTCTTTGAAGCTGAGGAAAATCATCCTTCTGAATTAATGCACTTTAGCTAGAGGCCTATGTTTTGGTGCTACGATTATGGCTGGTCTGGCTGATAGCTAGTCTCAGTGTCCATGTTCAGGCCTGGTGCCAAACTCCACAGCTGTGTGAAGCTTTAGACAGCCTAGACTCTCATCATGTGAATTCATCACTGTGCTGACTCCAGCAGCTACGATTCTGAATGGAAGAGAGTGAAGGAAAGACTATTCCACTTGCTTAAAGAATTTCTTCTCCACCAGTGGGAGTCACCTGGCTGAACACTGACAATCTGTGTAACCAAAGATTCTGTGCACATAACAAGAGCAAAGCACTAAACCATAGGTATCCAATCTTTTGGCATGGCTGAGCCGCACTGAGTGAAGAGGAATTGTCTTGGGCTGCATGTAAGATATGTAATACAGTTAATGTTTAAACTAACAAGACACTAATTTTTATGTTTTTCATTAAAACACAGAGCAAAAAACCCATAAAACTAGTGGGATATTCAACCTTGTTTTTGTGAAACTAATACACCAGTCTGGTTCAATGGAAGTGGCTGTAATTCTTAATGAGTTCTCAAGGTGTTCATCAGAGATTTTTGATATAATTTTGCACTTCCTGTACTTCATCCTTCAAAACAGATGTTCACAAATGTACGTACCGTCAAAAAGATAATGATATGAATAAGGTGTGATTTGGAAGTGAGGGATATTTCTGTCTGGTAGAACAGCGCTTAAAAAGGAAACATGATCAGATCTTTGACTTGAATGTCTGATTGCAACTCAGTACATTCCATTTGAAAACTGGCACAAAATGTATTTATGTCAACTGAAAATGAAATTGAAACTTATAAAAAATTTATGATTTTTTCTGCAGTCTTGAAACCAATTCTGAAATCCCGTTATCAAAATGGAAAGCACAGCAGTTCACAGGACTGTGTTTAGCCAGTGTATCACAATGCAAACAATTATTTGCCATCACTTGAGTTAGCACTGCACTGCGCCCTCCCCATGTCCCAATTTCAGCCCATACAGCGCCCATCACACGCTGATGTTTGGTTGTTGTGAGCAATGGGTGCGTGCCCAGGGCCAGGCCGGGCCGTTTGGAGGGAAGAGCTGCCGCCATGATGGTGTGGGGCAGCGGGCGGCCACAGGGCGGGCTGGGCCAGGCTGCGGGTTGGACATGCCTTACCTAAACTGTCTTGACAAATGTAATGAGATAAAGGAATTAGATCCATTCTGAATTCCTAAAATGAACAAGTTACATTACAATGCTAAGATACCGGGGCTTGCTTAGTAAAGGTACTGGGATATTTAGAATTTGGAAGTTGTAGATCTTACTTTTTTTTTTTTTTTTTTTTTTTTTAATCTTATTCTACAGAGAATGAGTCTTGTTTGAGTTCCTACTATGTCTTTTGGATTTCAATCACAATTCCCAAGTTACTGACATGAAAAAGCAATAACAGGTAATAATCCAAGGGTTAGACTAGGCTAAGAATTCTCCCAGTAAATTCCTGAGCCCCAGGAAGGCAGCAAAATTCCCAAAAAGATGAGTCTGGTCAGCAGATTGGGCCGCCAGTTCCCCTCAGAAATAAGTTACATATGATAACCTCTGAAATAACAACAATAAACTCTTAAATTATGTCCCTAATATTCTTTTTTTTCCCACTTGCTACTCCTTCACATAATTCAAGTAGTACTGCAGACACCTAAAATTGGCATTTTTTACCAACATACGTTAGTATTTAGCAGTACTTTCACAGTGTGTAGTGGAGAAATAGATAGACATGACACTACTGACTACATAACAGTCTTCATAGAAATTCTTTTGAAAGCAATGGTTTTTGAAAAACAGATAAGAAAGAACAAGTCAGTTGTTGAGGAGGAAGTTTTTCTCAGGAAAATTCACATAAACTGAATGCAGCACATTAACATTTTTTCTTTTATTCCTGAACTGAAAACATTAAGAAATAACACGGACTTCAGATGAAGAATATTAAAAGAGAAGAAAGAAACTGTCTGAACTCAGTGCATGTAAAAGAACTAATTGGCAGCAGTAAAATAAATCTTTTCAGAGAATTTCACTCACCACCCTTGCATACTGTCCCTACTAGGAGTACACAATAGTCTGGGTTTTAGCAGCTTGAACAGACTGTACGGTTTCTCTCTCCTTGACTGCTGCCATTCAAACAGCTGGCACTGTATCTGAAAGAGCCGCAGAGATTACTCTGGCCACTTGCCAAAAGCAAAAATTACCAGGAGACCTCTTGTGTGCTGGCTGCAAAGGGATTGTTTGCTGTTTCCAGCTATATCTGCTGCTCTATAGTAATGAAATATAGAAAAATTACCTCTCCCTGAAATCCAGTCCTGATTCCTTCCTCCATTGACTCTTTCTATATAACAGCATAACTCAGATATTTCAGAACTGTGCAGAAATAAACAACCAAAGTATTGAATGGACTGTATACCCATGTACTAGTAAGTGTCACAAAATAACCCTGTATTTTGTACAAGCATTTATTCTAGCTCCTAAACCACAGAATCATAGACTCATTAAGGTTGGATAAAACCACTAAGATCATCTAGTCCAACCATGAACCCATCACCATCATGCACACTACACCACTTCCGTAAGTGCAACATCTCCATGTTGCTTTAACACCTCCAGGGACAGTAACCCTACCACTTCCCTGGGCAACACTGCTTGTGACTGCTCGCAGCTGGTTTTAACTCCATTCACCACCACTCTCTGGGCCTGGCCCTCCAGCCAGTTCTTTACCCAGCAAAGAGTGTACCTGTCCAAGCCATGGGCTGCCAGCTTCTCTGGGAGAATACTGTGGGAGGCAGAGTCAAAGGCTTTGCTGAAGTCAAGGCAGACTACATCAGCAGACTTTCTCTCACTGACCAGGAGGGTCATCTGGTCACTGGAGATGAGGTTGGTCAGGGTGCCCAATGGTGTCTGCCTAGCCTGGGAAAAGCAGAAGCATTTTTACAACTATTCTGAACCCGCTGGGCCTCAGAGTACCTTTAGTACTCTTGTAGTCATGTGCTTAATTGCTACCTGCCTTTACTGTTTTTTTTTTTGCTGTGGTCAAAATCTTAACTGGAAAATGTAAGCCTTTTCAGAAGGAGTATATGTACGTTTGTTATTTTCGGGGACACTTTTGTCTTGTCAGTTGCTCCTCAATGCCCAGAATTTTACAAAAGATTTAGCAAAGGTCCATGATAAACTGAACCAGGATAAAAATCCTTCATGACAGGAAGCTAGCAACTTCAGAGGCACATGACTTGGTTTGTCTGCAGCTTGGCTCTGTCACCACCTTCCTGCAAGCTTATTGCATTGCACAATTGAGGACATTTTTAAACATGCCCTTTTTCCTCTGTGACTTAAATTTCACACATCTTCAAGCTGCGGCATTAGCAGCATTCCTGTACAGATGCTGATCTTTCCAGAGTTCCTCAACATACAGCTCAATTACTTGGGCTAGAAAACTAGGCTAAGAAATGATAAGTAATCTGAACTGGCTTCAGCAGTGGATTTCAGAGGCCTCTGCTGCCTTATGTAAGACATGCAGAGGGAAAACAGGGCTCCACTTGCTCATCAAGACAGTGTACTGTTTAGTTAGACCAGATTCTATTTTAATAGCCCAATAGCCAAGGACATGGAGCTCTTAGAGAGGGTCCAGAGGAGGGACACTAAGATGATCAGAGGGCTGGTGCACCTCTCCTATGAGGAAAGGTTGAGGGAACTGGGCTTGTTTAGCTTGGAGAAGAGAAGGCTCCGAGGAGACTTCATTGTGGCCTTCCAATACTTGAAGGGAGCGTATAAACAGGAGGGGGAATGGCTGTTTACGAGGGTGGATAGAGATAGGACAAGGGGGATTGGTTTTAAACTGAGACAGGAGAGGTTTAGGTTAGATATTAGGAGGAAGTTTTTCACACAGAGGGTGGTGACACACTGGAACAGGTTGCCCAAGGAGGTTGTGAATGCCCCATCCCTGGAGGCCAGGCTGGATGTGGCTCTGGGCAGCCTGGTCTAGTGGTTGGCAACTCTGCACGTAGCAGGGGGGTTGAAACTAGATGATCACTGTGGGCCTTTTCAATCCAGGCCATTCTATGATTTTATGATTCTATGAAACTGCCCCTCTGGTGAGGCCTCACCTGGAGTACTGCTTTGAGACTTGTGGTCCTCAGTGCAGGAGGGACGTGGACCTGCTGGAGCGTGTCCAGAGGAGGGCCACAAATGATCCAAGGGATGGAACACCTCTCCCACAAGGACAGGCTGAGAGAGCTGGGGCTGTTCAGCCTGCAGAAGAGAAGGCTGCAAGGTGACCTGTCTGTAACTTAATGCCAGGATGGAGATTTTATCAAGATCCTCAGAGGGACCAGATATTCAAGGTAACAGAGGCTAATGGGTGGTGGCCTGGTCCACAAGTGCACATGAAAAGACAGAAAAATCGTAGTAGTCCCATGGTCATATTACAAATATACACCTCAAATGGAAGGAAAGCAGAATGAACTGTTAGTTGTCCTGTAACATCTGTCATTTTGTGAGAAGCACTCATGTTCAATATTCCAGGCTCAGGCCAAATTCGATACGGATCACATTTTATTTCACGCTTTTGCAGAAGCGGGAAACCTTTGGAGTAGAGGACTGGAGAGACGCAACAGTTTATGTTTCCTACTTGCCGGGGTGAGTACCCTCCCTTGTTCCCCATTGGTTGAGGCCTCCCAGCTTTCCCTTTGGACGCTCTGCGCAGGAGCTCCCATGGCCCCACAGCCTCCCAGCCTCTATACCAGTCAGTGTAAGAGCAACAACCCAGGCGTCCTCAGTCCACTCACGGCAGAGGCAGGGCTCTGATTATGCCTGGAGAGCGGGCAGCTGGGTGCATCCTGCAAGCAGGACACCAAGGGCTGGCAAGGATCACCTCGCAGGCACACCACTGATGGCATGTTAAGGGAAGGAGGTCAGCCTTAAGCTTGGTGCCCCAGCTCCTGTTGTACTAGGGCGCCCCTTGCTGGCTAAAGCCTTCCCCAGAAACCTGATGGAGCAAAGCAGCCCTGGATTTGTGTGCAGCATTGCTTCTGCAGCTGGCTGGCCCTGCCTGGGCCACCGGAGAGGGGTGTACCTGTGGAGGAAAATGAAAATCCCTGCTATGCACCGTCTCCACACCACAGGAGCCGTGGCCAGCGGGATTGACCGGCATGGATGCCTCGGCCAGAAGAGATGTCTTGGGAAGCCTCCCAGGGAGCGGCCCCAGCATGGCAACAATGGGTTGCATGGAAAGAATACGAGCAGCATGCCGGCTTCCTTTTCACCCCATGTTCCCATGGAATCTGGACTTAGCAACAGCAGCCGCAATGTGGGGGCTGGTTTGGTGGTCTCAGGTGGGCTTTCAGCTGAGACTCTTCTCCTGAGTGTTTCTGAGCCCAGTGGCTCTTCTCTTACTCACAGCCCTCATGATGACCGCTGAGTACGACCTGTGGGTGGGACACTGCTCCTTAAACACCTTCAGGGACAGTGACTCCACCACTTCCCTGGGCAGCCTGTTCCAATCATAGTATCGCCAAGTTTGGAAACAGCCTCTAAGATCATCCAGTCCAACTTTCCACCTACCACCAATATTTCCCACTAAACTGTATCCCTCAATACAATATCTAGAGAATCACAGATGCCTATAGAATAACAGAATGCCCAACCACTCTTTCTGAGAAGAAATTCATCCTATTATCCAACCTGAACGTCCTCTGGCACAACTTACAGCCATTCCCTCCAGTTCTACCTCTGGTTCAATGGGAGAAGCGGCTGACCCCTACCCTGCCACAACCTCCTTTCAGGGAGTTGTCGAGGGCTATAAGGTCTCCTTTGAGCCTCCTCTTCTCTGGACTGAAAAAACCCCAGTTCCGTCAGCCACTCCCTCTAAGACCCTCTGCTCCAGACCCCCCTCCCCAGCTTTGTTGTCCTTCTCTGGACATGTCCGAGGGCCTCGATGTCTTTCTTGTAGTGAGGTGCTGTAACAATCAGAAAGATCAACACAATGGAAAGATGATATAAGGGAAGGAAAAAGGACTGCTCACCCATCTCCAAAGACTGAGGCTCACAGGGGAAAACTCCACAAAGGAGGGATCTCCAGAAAGAGATCCTTTCACATCGGCAGTCAGCCCTTAAACAGGTCTAACAGAGGTGGAGCCAGGCTCCACCCCTTCCAGTTGCACAGGTGAACTGCCTTCACCTGTGTTCCCAGGGCTGACCAGGTCCTTTCCCCAGGTGCTCAATCAGTGGTTCAGGCCATGACTCAACAGTTACCATACAGAGGCCCAAAATCGAACACTTGTACTTGAAGTGTGGCCTCACCAGTGCACAATTTACTGTTGGAATCCTCAGGACCTGCCTCAAATCCTGAACACTGCCAACACCCCAAGTCCTTCTTTTTTAGGAAAGAGATGACCAAAAGGAAGTCTGGGCTCTGTGTGCTGCTTTTTCTGATCTTTGTATCTGCTCTCAGTGAGTATTTGCCTGCTGCCAGCAGTACAAATGCTAGGTGGGACCTCCAGCATGTGGGCAATGTGCTGGAGCACCTGTGGGCCCATTTCTGCCGCTCGGAGAGCTCCGGGGACACTGTTCACACACAGCTCCCACCTGGCCTGAGAGCCAACTCACAGCCATTTCATAGCTTTCCCTTTGGACACTCTGTGCAGGAGCTCCCACAGCCCCGTAGTCTTTGTCTTCTATACCAGTCAGCATAAGAGCAGTGCTCTGCCCAGCCAAGGCTATGAGAGGAGGCTGCCTGTCCTTCCAAGCTCGCTGTCAGAGAGAGGCAGTGGGAGCAAATAGCCTTTTTGCTGTATAGTCAGAGTAGGAGATGGTCTGTGTATAGGAATTTTAGGATAGCTTCAGAGTCTCATTTTCAGTCTTTTTTAACCACGTATGGAGAGTATTTGCCTCCTGAGAGAAATCAGCGCTATTACCTTTTTGGAGGAATGGTAATGGCTGCCTTGCAAGGGGGCGCTGCGGCAGCATAGAAAATGGCTGACGTCTAACGTTCCCCTCTCCCCCCACCGAGGCTCGTCTCTGTTAATTGCAGGGTGTGACGCGGCTGCTCCTGGCTCCGCTCTACCGCGTCATTGCCGCTGCCGCGAGGAGGGCTAATGGCGCGCGGTGGATAGCTCCTGGGTGACAGGGAATGTCCTTGCCCTGCTGAGGCCATTCCTTGCTTCAGGGCAGAAAGCGGCCGCACGGGGCTGTGCGTTTCAGAGAAAGATCCGTAGGGTTGGTTTTTCCGATTTTGAATCCCCTGCTGCTTCCAGAAATCAGTGCTGTTAGCACTTTAGAGGAATGATAATGGCTGCCCTGGAAAGGGGCGTGGTGGCAGTGTGGAAAGAGGGTGACACCTTATTTGTGTGGGGCTGCAAAAATCATGGGTTTTGACACCAGTGAGATGCCTTTGGCAGATTGCATTTACATATGTCTGCTTGGTGTCACATTAAATGGGCAGCACCAAAGTGTATAAAAAGGAAATACACAGATTATTTGTGCCTGCTTTGTTAGAGATGGGAGCTATCGTGAGAGCCTTGAATGAAGGCTATGAGTTTAAGAAATAATCATGTCTCAGACCTTGAGACGGCAGACCAGAGATGCAAGGAAAGGAAGCGGGCATACAAAAAATGGTGCAGAAAAGAATGGTGCAAAACAGTTTGAGGAAGACGTCACTCAGTTGGGGTAGCAGCAGTAGTGTGGAAACCACTGTGCTCAGGGAGTAAAGAGCAGCAAAGCTCTTGGTCATGTTGGGTGAGGTGCAGAGTAGTTACTACTTTTCAACTTGGCATTCTTCCTGGTGTGTTGAGTGGAGCAAATCTGAACACAAAGCTCCAGCATGCTGGAAATAAGATGCCTCTCTCTTGATAGTCTTACTTTGGCCATACAAATGTTGATGGTGGTAAAATGGGCTAGAAGTGGCTTCTTTGGCTCTGTGTGGCTCTCTGTGCTGTGTGTAGCCATAAAGTCAGTAAGGTATTATTATTTTCAGGTTCTCAGAATGGAAGTAAACATCATCTTTCTTTCCCCCTGTCTGAATGTTAGCTGCCGACCTCCAGAACCCCAGAAGCCTCCTACCAGACCTTACCTGGAGGATCGTGGCAGCTGTGGCAGTGATGGAGAGGAGGAGGAAGAGTACCGTCAGCAGCTATCAGACCACTTAAAGAAAGGTTACTATGGACAGCCATCCAGATACAGAGACACAGAACTGTAGGCTTGCTGGTCCGTGCAAGCAGAATGCTGCTTGGAGGTTCTCTTCCTTCCCAGCCAAAGTGGAGCAAAGTTAGTCTTGCAAAGCTGTATTTTTTGTTGGGGATAATTAGTAGGTGTGCTGCACAACTTAGACATATCCATAGGCTGAAACTGGAAGACTTTGTGTTTTGGGGATATAGTATTTTGTTAGCATCTAAGAAGAGAAATCACTGTCGCCTGAACGCTGTTGCCTGTTTTGAGAGGACCAAATCCTGTTTTAAAGTTTGCGTTAATTGTCGGTATTTTCGTATTTTAACAGGAAGACCTTTTTTTTCCCCTTTTATTAACGCTGCCAATTTGGGCTGTTCTATGAAAGTATGATCTAGGAGATAAACTTCTCGATGCAAGAGAACTAAACTTAAAAGCATTTAAAAACAGTAAGTGCCTTTAACGAGAAGCATTTCTAATTGTTTGTTTGGACATCTGATACGTTGTAAAGCCATAACACACTAACGGGGGGATGGACTCTTTCGCCTAACTTTTTTATCAGATTCATGGCAACGCTTTACCTTGCATGTTGTTTTCCAGAGCTCATATATGCACATGCGATATTTCAAAAGTACTGACTGTACATAACCGACTGTGCAGCTGGCCAGGTCGGTTGGAAAAGACCAGGTTGTGCTAAAACAGAAAAAATGGTGTAGAAATTCAGTCATGTATCAAAATTTCCACAGCCACAAATAATAAACAATAGATTCTAGACAAATGTTGTTTCCTTTTTTTTTTTCTTCTGAGCAGTGCTAGGCTGCCAGAGCCTGACTTCCGTGAATGTGCTTACAGCAGTACGTTGTTCCAGGCCTCACCTCCTGCTCTTCAGTAAACTGGAAGGCGTTACTGTTGGTGTTATCTTAGCAGTGTTTCGAAGCCTCAGATTTTCGTATTTGAATTTGTTCTCCTTTAAAAGAAAACCAACGCGGAACTACGGACTGCCTGCAGGACACTTACATGTACATGTTTAGTGTATTGCCTTCTGCCTTTTCTTGCCAAAGGGCAGGTACTCCTCAGATGAGAAAACATGGTGAGAAAACTGCTCACCATAGTTGACTTTCATTAAGCCGCTTTACTCAGCTAGAGAGAATTTGTTGTCATCAAAACGTTTTTTGTTCGAGCTGTGTGTGTTTAGGTGTGGGTTCGTCTAAACTTCTACGCCGTAATTCTGTCTTTGCAATGGTTACATACTGCATACATTAGATTTTAGCTTATAGGTTGGTTGTGTATAAGGAAGCTGAAGCAAGAGTCATGGTCATCAGTTTGTCAGGGTGGTTTTTGCTCCACCTAGGATCCTCGCCTCGTTCTGTTCATGGTCAGCTATGATTTGGTGAATAATGAAGATGCAGAGCTGCTGGAGTGGGTCCAGAGGCCGAGAAGGTAATCAGAAGGCGGGAGCACCTGTCCTATGAAGAGAGGCTGAGGGAGCTGGGCTTGTTCATCCTGGAGAAGGAGTGGCTGTGGGGAGACCTCATTGCGGCCTTCCAGTACTTCAGGAGAGCTTATACACAGGAGGGAGACCAACTTTTTATGCGGTCTGATCGTGATAGAATCGTAGACTCATAGATAGAAAAGAATGGAATAGAATATTTGTAGATAAAACCATAGAATACAATAGAACAGATAATAGAATAGAATAATAACTTCTGTGACTGAAGTGGGGCTTTCCCATGGCTATTTGGAAAGAGGGGGAGGTCTCTCTCCCAGCTAGAAGAGCCTGGGGATGATAGTAACCATTAGTGAGAGAGGGGAAAGTTGGGGTAGCTGAGGGGTGCCGAATGCACCTGAAGACCAGGGCTGTGACAAGCTCCCAAGCAAACGAAAAGGGACCCTGCTTGCAGCCATGTGCTCTCTGACCCAGTCTCCCATGTCTTTCACCCTTGTTTGGGAGGACACATTGGGACTATGGCAATCATTTGTCACAGGTCAGTGACGATTGCTGAAGGACAAGAAATTCCCGCAAAGGACATCTGTGGGGCACATGCACCCATCTTTCTGCTCCCGGCAGTGACTGGTGCTCCAGTGGAAAGTCTTTCCCTTACAGGCACTGTCGCCACAGACTGCTCCATACCTGATGAGCTTATGGTAAGAGCCCCCATCTGACCTGCAGCTCTCTCAGTGGGATAGTGGCAGACGAGCTCTTGCCATTTGTGCTGCTTTGCACAGTCCCCAGGCCTTGTATGTTTCCCTCTCTGGCTTTTGCTAAAAGTGGAGATGATGGGAGGCACTTCTAAGCTAAGTAAAGAAAGGTGGACACAAAGGAGTGCCTGCGTGTCTGCTCATTTGTGAGCTCTGAGTGCTTGTCAGGGTCTGGGCAGCTCTCTGACTTGTGTGTCTGCAGAAACTTGCCCTGTCTGGTGAGTGAACAAGCCCAGAAGATTCAATTCCTGAGGAAGGAGGTAACTTGCCTGTCTGTGGAGACTGATGAAGGTGATCCTGCACTTTGGGAAGAGGCTGGGATGAGCAGAGCCTTGGGCAGGGCACTGTTGTGTAGGTTGTCTATGGGATTTCCCTGCTGACCCCAGCCAGTCATCTCTTGTCAAGGATTGCTGGTTGAGGTGTGGCACACGTGTTCACCTTGTGAGAAATGCTTGTATTCAATAGTTTGGGCTTAGGTAAAATTTGCTATGAATCACAATTTCTTTCACGCTTTTACAGAAGCGGGCAGTTTTGACAAGAGTGCACCAGATCAGAGTGACACAACAGTTTATATTTATTACTTCCCAGTGCACATTTTCTCCCAGTCCCTCACTGGCTGAGTACTCCCAGCTTCACAGCCTGTGCGATGCCCTCATTCCCTCAGTGGATGTCCTGTCCGTTTTTACTGCTTGGTAGCCTCTTCCCATTCTCCTCTCCTTCTTCTTTAGTTTTTACCTGTTATGGCATGCTGGGACAACCTCTCATAGTTAGCCTTCCCCTCTGGCTGGCATTCAAACTACAGAACTAGTTTCTACCAGTAAATCTCATGATGTTACTCAAATTTCTCACAGTATACAATTGGAATACTCAGGAGTTCAAAGTCAGGCCGAGATTTAATAATAAAAGTAAAAAAGGGTTTCTGCGGTATCTCATTGAAGTACCACGGTGCTGTTCTCCTCATATACAGGATCCAAGCCGATCCCTTTTTGCAACACAGGTATAACCCATGACAGCACGCCATGGAGATATCTGATGATAGTGAAACTGGCACATGAATTTTGGGCTACAATTGGCTGAGCCCACCAGGGCCTGTCAAGGGCGGACGTACCATGAAACCGGCGGGGTCTCCCACCTCCCAGTCCTGCTAGCCCTGATTGTGAGGTCAGAGGAATGAGCTGATGCAGTGCAGCCCCAGGCATTTGTGATGTTGGGACTGGGTGCCCACTGAGCTGCCACCTGGCACTGTTGGCCGTGGCTGCCAACGCGTGTGGAAGGAGCTCGTGGTGGTGTCCTGGTGGCCGTGTGCTCAGGGCAGGCGCGCTTCTACTGCGGATCAGTTTTGGGCTTGTTGCTCAGTGGCCTTCCTCTGCGCAGACATTCCTGCTGCTGAAGGAGACACTGACAGGGGGAAAGCTTGATTTCTCCACAGCATGGGGAGGAGAAAGTCTCCCCAGAGATCAAAAGGGGCACAGAGGCCCCCTAAAAGGGTGAGGGTGAGAGGAGCTGGCAGCAACTTGGAAGAGGCAGAAGTGGAGAGCAGCCAGCTCCCAGAAAACAGGTAGGAGGGAGGTTTGTTCCTCCCAGGGACACGAGCTGTTGGGCTGCACAGATGGAGCAGACGTGGGGCTGGGGACAACACAGAGGGACACTCATGACGGCTGTGGGTAGAGAAAGAGCCACCGAGCTCAGAAACGCTCTGGAGAAGAGGCTCACCTGAAGGCCCATGGGGCAGCTGCTGTTGCCGAGTCCATATCCCATGGGAACACGGGGTGAAAAGGAAGCTGGCATGCTGCTCGTATTCTTTCCATGCTGCCCATTGTCGCCATGCTGGGGCCGCTCCCTGGGAGGCTTCCCAAGATGTCTCTTCTGGCCAGGGCCTCCAGGCTGGTCAGTCCTGCTGGCCACGGCTCCCGTGGTGTGGAGACAGTGCACAGCAACGCTTTTCATTTTCCTCCACAGCTGCACCCCCTCTCCGGTGGCCCAGGCAGGGCCAGCCAGCTGCAGAAGCAATACTGCATACAATGAGGGTAAGTCCAGGGCTGCTTTGCTCCATCAGGTTTCTGGGGAAGGTTTTGGCCAGCAAGGGGCACCCCAGTACAACAGGAGCTGGGGCACCAAGCTTAAGGCTGACCTCCTTCCCTTAACATGCCATCAGTGGTGTGCCTGCGAGGTGATCCTTCCCAGCCCTCGGTGTCCTGCTTGCAGGATGCACCCATTTGCCCCTTCTCCAGGACACAACCGCAGCCCTCCCGCTGCCCCTGCCTCTGCCGTGATCCAGACCAGCACCCAGCCCTTCTTAGAGGGTCTGACACGGTCCTGACTGGTATCCCTTGAGGACGTGCTCAGGCTTTTCTTTCTCCCCTTTCTTTGCCAGGGTCAAACATCAGAAGTTCTCTGAGAGAGTCACTGACTGTGGTCTCCCTCAAGAGACTCTTTGGTACAAGCATCTCCTCTGTGTGAGTACAGCACCTGTGCAATGTGGTATTGGGGGTTTCTGTGGGACAGGGTGGGCAGGCCAGGCTGGTGGTGCTACCCACCAGGAGAAAGTACTTGGCTCCCACAAGCAGCAGCTCCGTGCTTCCAGAGCTATGGCAGCGGCTCAGGAGGGAAGGGGGGCAAAGCCCCAGACCACACACCTGACACGGCTCAAAACGTGTCATCCAAGCCTCCGGCTGGGATGTGAGGGTGCGAGGCAGCAGGAATTGAAGGAGCCCAGGAGTAGATGGCTGCAGCCTGCCTGTGGAGGACACCTCAAAGCAGGAGGTGTTTCTTCATCTCCAGTGTAAGGAGATTTGACTGCTCAGCAAAAGAGAAGTCAAGCCCGCAGCAAAGAGTGCCCACGAGCCACTGCTTTCGCTTGCTGGGTCTGCTTTCTTCCCTGGGTTACTTCAGCGCCCTTCCTGAAGGTGCTCTTGCAGCCAGGTTTTGGCATGTTTTGCCTGTGGTGCTGAAGGCAGCTGAGGGAAGCCCCACTCCTCCTGGGGGCTGCTCTGTTGGTTGTTCTTTGCCAGCAGTAGACTCCCCACATTGCTGCTTCGCTTGTAAGAGAAGATACCCCTGAGAAGGGGTCTGCCTCAAACCCTGAGCGCTGCCAACACCCCAAGTCCTTCTTTTTCAGGAAGGAGATGACCAAAAAGAAGTCTGGGCTCTGCGTGCTGCTTTTTCTGATCTTTGTATCTGCTCTCAGTGAGTATTTGCCTGCTGCCAGCAGTACAAATGCTAGATGGGACCTCCAGCATGTGGGCAGTGTGCTGGAGCACCCGCGGGGCCCTTCGCACCTCCCATTTCTGCCGCTCGGAGAGCTCCGGGGACACTGTTCACACACAGCTCCCACCTGGCCTGAGAGCCAACTCACAGCCATTTCATAGCTTTCCCTTTGGACACTCTGTGCAGGAGCTCCCACAGCCCCGTAGTCTTTGTCTTCTATACCAGTCAGCATAAGAGCAGTGCTCTGCCCGGCCAAGGCTATGAGGGGAGGCTGCCTGTCCTTCCAAGCTCGCTGTCAGACAGGGAGAGGCAGTGGGAGCAAATAGCCTTTGTGCTTTATAGTCAGGTTTGGAGAAGAGGGTCCATTCTTGCAGCCATGTGCTCTCTGCCCCAGTCCCCTACTTCCTCAGGGAATATCTTGCACCCTGGTTCGGGTGGAGACAGTGGGACTATGGCAATCCTTAGAAACCATAGTGAAATAACTTTCTGTCTGTATTGCAAATGACAGCTGGTGCCTACTGTGGAATCTCGTTGGCAAGAGTATCGTGGAGAAAGGATTTCTTGCAGGTCAGTGACGATTGCTGAGGGACAGGGAATTCCCACAAAGGACGTCTGTAGGTGGTGGTTGGGCAAATGCACGCGTCCTCCTGTTGCCAGCAGTGACTGGTGCTCCAATGGAAAGCCTTTCCCTTTCAGATGCTGTCATCGCAGACTGCTCCTCGCTTGATGAACTCAGGGTAAGGGCCCCCATCTGACCTGCTGCTCTCTTGGTGGGATAGTGGCAGATGAGCTTTTGCCATTTGCGCTGCCCCACAAGTCCCCAGGGCTTGTGCCTTTCCCTCTCTGCGTTTTATTAAACACAGAGGTGATGGGAAGCGCTCCTAAGCTTAGAAAGAAAAGGAAGCACAATGGAGCGCCTGTGTGTCTGCTCATCTGTGAGCTCTGAGTGTACTTTAGGGGCTGGGCAGCTCTCTGACAACATCTGCTTTGTGTGTGTTTGCAGGAGCTCGCTGACTGAGCAAACCCAGGGGATTGAAAACCAGATGAAGGAGGTGTCTTACCTGGCTGAAGAGCATGGCACTGTGATGAAGGTGATCCTGCACTTTAAGGAAAAGGCTGGGATGAGCAGAGCCTTAGGCAGGGCACTTCTGTGGGGCTGCCTGCGGGATTTCCTTGCTAACCCCAGCCACTCATCTCACGGCAGGCATTGCTGGTTGAGCTCCCCTTCTGCAAAGGCTTTCTCTTGGTCACGTTTAACCAGGCCACCTCCTGCTGCTAGAAAGCTGCCTGTGTTCTTGTCCTGGTAATCTAGGACCTCTGGCAGCTCTGGTGTCTTCCCAGAGAGTGGAGACATGTCGGTGCCCTTCCAGATGTATCTCACCCTGCCACAGCTCATCTGGAGAGTGTGGAGGCAGACAACAAGCCAGTGGTGCCCAGGCCCATACTATGGCACGGGACACAAAAGCTCCTGTCCAGCCCTTAACTTTCCTGAAGAAAAGAGGCTGAGGGCCTCTGCAGATGAGGCCTGTGTTTTGCTTTCTGATGCTTCCTGACAAAGTTCCTTGGCTCTGACACGGAATGCAGTGGTCCAACATAGCAGCCCGGTGATGTGCTCATCTCCTGTGCTGCTTTCTGTCTTCCCCAGGAAGTCCAGGACTTGAGAGAGGCAGTGTCTGCAATGATTCGGGAAAATTGCTTCACAAAGTCTAACCGGGCTCTGAAAAATGCAGGTATGGTCCTAGACAGGCATGTCTTGTTACACTGGGCTTATGCGCAACGCTGCGAAAAGGAGGCTGTGCTGCAGCCTCGTCTCTCTGAGGAAGAGCCAGATGAGACTAAATCACCTGGCCCAAGGACACAGCTGTGGCACCGCGGCTCCCTTGGGCTCAGTGGCTCAGCCCCATCATGCCCTCGCTGTCAGTGGTGCCCCTGGCATGCCCTGACAGGAGTTACTGCACTTTGCTGAGATTTCTCAGGGACCAAAACCAGGTCCAGGTTGTCCTTAGCTCTCCCCATGCAGTGCGGCCTTGACCTGAGTCTTCTGCCCTTCTCACAGGGCCTTGCTGCCTGCCACTGTCCACAGACCTCATCTCTGTGCACCTGAGAGAGGGATGCTGTCAGCAGGCAGCCTTAGAAATAGCTTGAGCCAACTAGGTGCTGGGAGACTGGGCCCCTGGCAATCATCCGCTCTCTTTTCAATTCAGGGGTCTCCATAGACCTGCAGAGATCATCCAGGTCTGCATGGCACTGCAGGGTGGCTTGGTTCATGTGTGCTCCAGATGTGCTGGAGACCTTTGAGCAGGTAGGGTAACAGAGATCCTCATTGCTGCTTTTGTTCCCTCCTGTCAAGCTGGGGGAAACCCCCGGGACTCTCCCCTCAGGCTTCTCTGTAGTACTGCTCAAGCCCATGGTGCTGCTCAGGTGCCTGGCTCCTGAGGGCTCCCTCAGGGCTTGGCTTACAAGAAACCAGTGGTATTCCTCTGAAGGCAGGCTGACCTGGGCTGAGCTGTGCTGCTGCATCCTGCATCCCACTATCCGTGGTCAGGGCTGGGTAAAGAATCTTCTCCTCGGCCACCCTGTTTGCCATTGTCAGCTCTGATTGTTGTTCTTCGGGTTGAGCAGGGGTGGAGGCAGGGGAAGATGCAGAGCTGCTGGGCAAAACAGGAGCTTTCTTCATTGCCCTGAGTCTGGTGTGGGGTATCCCATGTTTCATAATGGATATTTTCCTCTCCATGGGAACTTGGAGAGTTCTCTTTCCCATGCCAGCAAGACAGCCGGGTGTGTCTGTCTGCTTCCCTACCTGCCGTCTGCAGCACCAAAGCAGTTCACATGCTCAGTGCTGCCTGTGCTTTTGGCTGCACCGGCAGCAGTGTGTGCCTCATAACTCCCTTGCTCCCCGCTCTCTGCTTTCAGCTGGACGTTTCCCCGGGATACTGCTGGCCTGTGAAAGCACGTCAGAGCGAGGTTGTCTTCAACTTGCCCACAGAAGTCCAGCCAACAGCAGTCACTGTGCAGCACGCAGTGGACACAAACTTGTGGCACATCAGCAGCGCTCCCCGTGATTTCGCTGTCTTTGTAAGTGTCTGCTGGTACATGGGGCTGGGACGTGGCTGTAGGGAAATGCCTCCGCTAGGGGACATACTGGAGAAGAGGACCAGTACATCCTTTGAGCAGTGCTCAAGGGGAGACTCAGCTCCACCACATCCTGCACCAGAGCTGCAGGAGCTGCTGGAGTTCCGGTGGCCCAGGTGTGGCACATGTTGACCTGCTGTCCTGGGCTTTATCTCGTAGGGACTGGATGAGGAAGGAGAGAATGAAGCTTTGCTTGGGAAACTCACCTACGATGTCAGGAAAGAGCTGACCCAGACCTTTGAACTGCAGGTACAGTCATTGCGTGTGGGCAGGAGACCATTCCAGAAACACCACTTTGGCAGCAAGTCAGCGGCAGGAGGAGTATGGGGAGTCCCTGCCAAGGACTAGGAGAAGCCCTGGCTAGGGGAAACGTGCTGAGGTTCAGAGGGCCAAGAGCACATAACATGGCAGGGTAGCTGAATGAAGCAGGGAGAGCGCCGTGTTGGACCAAGCACTGTGCAGGTGCACAGAGTTCTCCAGCAATGCCCACCTCTTTTGGCAGAGCCTTGCAGGCCCACATATGTTGGGAAATGCCCTAAAATGCAAGTGTCAGGTGGTGAGAGCCAAGAGACAGTGCCACGGGCATGCCCTGTTCCCAGTGGCTGGCTGGTAGGCATCTGTGGGCCTGGGCAGGTGAAGGAGCTGTGCAGGCACTTCTAGACAGCCCACGTGCAGTTTGCTCCCTAGCCATGTGACCCACACAGAGTCCACAGTGAAGGGAAGAGTGAAAGGAGAAGAAGCAAGCGTGAGCTGGAGAAAGGTGCCTGGCAGTTCTACTTCCGCTCGGCCCCACGTCCCCTGGGACCACATGGCATCAGGCTTCCACTGCTGCTCATCCTGCTCCCACAGGCCAGACATTGGCTCTGCTGGGCACAGGGGGCCTTAGTGGGGCCATCAGGGAGAAGGGAAGCAGAGAAAAGCCTCCTCCTCAGCCAAGGAGGGAGCTGGCCCCAGAACAGGCACCACCGTGCTGACAAGGAAATGCATGGAGGCAGCTGCGACTGGTTCCAGCCCAGGAGTGAAGTGTCTTGTTTTCTTCGTTTTGCAGACCGAGACCCCCAGAGCCTTTCGGAATATAAAGCTCGTCGTACTCAACAACTGGGGAAATGCAGGACACACCTGCATTTATCGGGTGCAGGTTCATGGCAAGAGAGCAGGAACAAATGACATCGGCTGAGGACATTCAGAGACATTGTCTCTGAAGAAAGAGGTTTCTTTAAAAAATAAAACACAAAATTATCCCAGATCAGAGATGCGTGTTTGCCGTGGTGCAGAAGGTTCCTCTGAGCAGCCCATTTCTACTTTGTCCAGCAGAAACTGGACATTCCTCACTTTGCTCCATGGACGTGAGCGAACCAAGCAAAAGGAGATGATGGTGCCCTAGCCCTTTGTTGTCTGGAGGGATGTGAGGGACACCCATGAGGGCTGGTGGGTATTGCAACAGCCACACACGCTTAGAAACCCACCGTGGCCGAGGAAGTGGCTCAGGTGGTGTGTTCCCAAAACCAGCCCCCATGGTGCTACTGCTGTTGCCGACTCCAAATCCCATGGGAACCTCCCATAGGTTGGAGGGTGTTCCTCTCCCACTTCGGCCACTCAGGGAGCTCCAAAAATGCTGTCTGCACACAGCACAAGTTCCCACCTGGCCCGAGAGCCAAGACAGAGCTGTTTCACAGCTTTCCCTTTGGACGCTCTGCACAGGAGCTCCTATGGCCCCACAGCCTCCCAGCCTCTCTACCAGTCAGTGTAAGAGCAACAACCCAGGTGTCCTCAGCTCTCCTAGGACATGCCTTCTGCCTTCTGACCTGCTTTGCTGTCTCTTTCTTAATATCACTTTTATATTGTGCAGACCGGTTACTGAATTCCATGGCCTGGAATTAAACAGGGTTGAAATGCACTGCTAAAATTCTGGCCTATTGACACATTCAAGTGGAACTAGCAATGCAAATTCAGTGTTGCTTAAGGAAGTGTATTTTCACTGTTTTTCTCTAGCAGCAATTAATTTATGCATCCCGAGCAACACAAGAACAAACAGCTCTTTAACATTTGACTCTAATGAGTAAGTCACAAATTGTGATTTTTTACTAATTAAGAATCCAACAAAATAGGCCAGTGAAAAAAGGGCTTTTTATCTTGCCTATTTTATGAAGAGAGAGAAAGACGGTCCTTCCAAGACCAGCATCTGCTCTGTGAATGTTAGCTGAGATTTGCTTTCCCTTGTGTCTCAGATCGACAAAGGAGGTTATGCTAAAAGCACTGCACAGCCTCCCCTCATCCTACAGAATACCAAAACATTCTGCCAAAGTTGAGACACCCTGATTCTCCGAGGAGTGCAGAAGCTGAACATGTGAAGGAGTAGTACTTTTTCTGTGTTGATCTCGAGGTTTCCGTGAAGTGTCGAAAAAGGTTTTCTGAAATGAGGGACCCAGCATCAGCCCCCAAGTATTGGGCTAAGAAAAGTAAAACCACACAGTACCAGAATTTTTCACAGACTGCATTCCAAACTCAGGAACAGATTAGGAGAAATGGCTCAGTCTTCACTTCTGTTTTGTTCACACATTGACTCTGAGTCAACCCATCCCTTTACTGCCAACCCTCTGGACCAATCTCCCTCTGGGAAAGAATAGAAAGGCAAAAAAGAAGCAATGCAAATTATTGTCTCTCGCTCCTACACCACAGAAAGCAGACAAACAACCTTCACATCAACACTTAAGTTCTGTGTGTCATTCACACTACGAAGTTTCTCTGGAAGTGCATGTCTATAGAGCTACTTGGGAGCAAGCAGGAACTAAGGCATCCCAGGTTCACAAGAAAGGTAATGGGAATACATGCCATTCACCAGGGATATTTGGAGACATTTTAGGAACAGGATTTAAAATGAGGAAGTAAACTAACTAAAAATCTGATCTGATGCATGTCTGCTAGCTCGGTACAAAGTGATGTCATTTTTCAGGCACTCTCAGAGCAGCCTATTCCTCCTGTCACATCTTGATGCCTTAGTCGGGTTCATCACTTTCTGCCCCAAGGATATCTCAGAACCATGCAACAGTTTATACTGCTGCTTTCCTTTCTCCATGTGACCTCCAAAGTGCTGCTGTCTGTCCTGCCAGACACATGGTGCCACATGCTCCGCACCAGCCCACAGGGACTTGTGTCAACACACACACTTTGAAGCTTTGTGCTGTGCATAAGGAACTGGTGACAACCATCATGGGAGTGCCCAGACCTGAGAAATGGGCACTGTAGCTTCACAGCGCTTGGCAGTATATAGGTTAGTCTGGACATGGGGTTCTTCGGAAGTGTCAGGTGGATAAAGGTTTCACAGGAGGGAGGAAAGTGCCTTCCATTCAAAACTGGGAGCAACTGCAAAGCCTCTAGGACTCCACAATCACTGAAGCACTGTTTCAGATAAACATTGAAGATCACTGGATCACAGAACTCATTGGGTTGAAAGGGACATAAAGATCATCCAGTCTCAACCTCCCTTTCGTAGACACAGTTGCCACGCACCAGCTTAGGCTGCCCAGGGCCCCATCTGACGTGGCCTTGAGCACCTCCAGAAGATTGGGCATCCACAGCTTCTCTGGGCAGACTGTGCCTCTCAGTAAAACTTTTCTTATTAACATCTATTCTAAATTTGCCTTGCTTTAGTTTAAAATGATTCCCCCTTGTCCTGTCACTGTCTGACCATGTAAAATGCTGGGTCTGCCATATTTTTTATAAACTCTTTTTAAGTACTGAAATGTCACAATGAAGTCTCCCTGAAGCCTTCTGTAGGCTGAAAAAGCCCACTCCCCATAGTCTTTCTTTGTAGAATAGGCACTGCAGCCCTCTGACCATCTTTGTGGCTTTCTCTGGGCGCTCCAGAGTGCCACCTAGGTGGCTCATCCACCATTTGCATCAGGAGGTTATCTTTAACACACTGGAGGAACCTCCTGGACTGTGAAGGTTGGCTGAGTAGGCCATCCAGCAAATACCAGGGTAGTTAAAATCCCCCACAATGACCAGGGCCTTTAATTGTGAGGCTGCTACCAGCTGCCTGTAGAAGGCCTCATCAACTTCCTCGTCCTGATTGGGTGGCCTGTAATAGACACCCACAACAGTATCACCCATGCCAGCCTGCCCCTTAATTCTCACCCACAAACTCTCAACCCGCTCCTCGTCCACTCCTGGATAGTAGTCAATACACTGTAGTTGCTCTCTCATGTAAAGAGCAACTCCACCACCTCGCCTTGCTGGCCTGTCTTTCCTGAGAAGGACATGACCACATTCCAGTCAGCTGTCCCACCACGTCTCTGTAATTGCCAGCAAGTCATAATCTCCTGACTGAACACAGATTTCTAACTCCTTCTGTTTATTCCCCATGCTGCATGCATTGGTGTACAGGCATTTTGAGGATTGAGCTGAGCATGCCGATTTCACCCTGGGGGGTGGTAGGCCTCCCTCTGTCCCACCAGTGCAAGCCCAGTTACAGCCCCATCCTCCTTCGAATCTAGTTTAAAGCTCTCCAGATGAGCCCCGCTAATTCCTAATTCCTAACCCCCAGAACCCTTTCGCCCCCGTGAGATAAACCTTTCCCATGTGTTACTGTTAGGCTTGGTGTCTTATAAAACCAGCCATTATCAAAGAACCCAAAGCCCTGCCTGTAGCATCGGTCTTGTAGCCAAGCATTTATGGACTGGATCCTTCTACTCTGTCCCATGTCCTCACCCAAAAATGGAAGGAGGGAAGAGAAAATAACTTGTGCCCCAGACTCTTTCACTGACTGTCCCAAAGCCTTGAAGTCTTTCTTAATTCCCCTCAGACTATGGGATGCAGCTTCCTCTCCACCTGTCTGGAAGATCAGTAGTGGGTAGCAGTCTGTCAAGTGCACGAGGTTATGTAGTGTCCTGGTGATATCCCTGATCCAGGCTCCAGGCAACTGGAGACTTCCCTATGATGAGGCTCAACTCCGCATATTGGGCGCTCTGTTCCTCTCAGAAGGGAATTGCCTACTATAATTACCCTTCTTTCTTTCTTATTAGAGGCAGTCTTGAAGCATGGTGTCAACTGCCTCTTCCTGTTTGACCTCGTAGATGGGCTTTCCACCACATCCTCACCTACCTCTCCCTCAAGATCCAGGCCCTCAAACCTATAATGGAGGAGCACCTAGGGAAGTGAGGTAGGTAGGGAGGGGGGTTGCTAGCGATGCTGAACTGGGACTCATTTTCAACCCTTCTCATCTTTTTGGTCCCCTACCTCAGCCCGACAGTGACAGGGCAGGGACTCCAGCACACTCTGGGGGACATCCCCCAGCACCCCTCCCTCTGGCATGCCAGGGAGTTACTCCACCAATCAATCTCCTGCTCGCATGCCCTGATGTTCCTTAGTCTCTCTACCTCCTCCTTGAGCTCAGCTACCATGGTGAGCACCTTCTACCTGAGGACAGTCTCCCTACTGCCCTCCCCTGGTATCTGCAAGCCCAGGCACCCACTTCAGCCAGAGGCCTGAACAGACACATCTCT
Organism: Pavo muticus; assembly: GCA_016647715.1. Lineage (NCBI taxonomy): Eukaryota > Metazoa > Chordata > Aves > Galliformes > Phasianidae > Pavo > Pavo muticus. The sequence continues at coordinate 802,042 of JACDJE010000375.1, forward strand.
GGACAGGCCCTCCATCTGGGTTAGCACAGTGTTTTTTGAGTGAGCTCTCTGTCTAGTGGAGACCATGGTCGGTTTGTTTTCTTGCAGGCTGCCAATAGGTGAGCTGGTCTCCCAAGCGAGTTGGTGCAGAACTGGACCGGTTCTGAAGCACCTGACCTCATCCACTCTTTTTTTGCTTTGTTTCCACTGTGTAACATCCACCCACCCTGAGACTGCTTGGAGACCTAATAAAGGTCAAGGTCAAGGATGGGCAGTGCTGGCTCCACCCACTCTATGTCAGCAGCCCGCCCATAAGTTGCCAGCTGCCCCCACTCAAGTGAAGGACTTCAGCTGGCTTCAAAAAGCTCCCCAAAGAGCTTTTTGTCTGCTTTTTTTTTTTTTTTTTTTTTTTTTTTTTTGCACGCTATAGATCCCTTCAGTGAAGGCTTACCTGCCCTGAAACTGATCTCCTCAGAATACGACAGAGCTGTTGGTCTGCCTGTGTCACTGCATGACACCAGGCATCACTCTCTCTTTGATTGCTGGATACATCTCAGCCTGGTGATTTCTTCATGCAACCTGGCCACCTGCTCAGAAAGTTCACCGAGCTGGGCACACTTGCACTAATGATACCACCTCTGCCCTAAGGCTGTAGGGGCACTTCCAGATTCTGGAGTTCCTTGCAGTGTAAGTTCTGGGCAGCTCTCTTGCTCCTCTGGAGTTCTGCTTGTGTCCATGCACCTGAACAGGATGGTTATGGCCCTCCAGTTTGAGTTTCTGCTTCAGCCTCTGACTACAGGGGGTGGTCACCATATTGATTCAATAGAAAGCTGTTTTCCTGCAGCTCCCAGAAGAGACAAAGCAGCAGCCTGGTGCCCTCCCAGTGTACCCTTCCTGCGCTCCCTCCCTGCCTGCACTCTCACCTACTGCTGCCCACATCCTTACTGCCATTCCAGTCCTCTTTGCTTGCTCTGTTCCCATGCTGCCAGTCACTCGCTCCCTGCAAGCTGCCTAAATACATGTGGGGGTGTCTCACCACTGCTCCTGGCCCCATTCATACCTCCTCAGCTGCTCTCATGAGGACTTGTAGGAATGGAGTGTTGTTTCTGCATTAGATATTGAAAAGGGGGAACTGATCTGAAGAAGTAGAGCACAATATATTTGTATTTTGTAACTTGCCCTTAGAAATGGCTGATGTGAGAAAGCAGAAATACCATTTATGTTAGTAGCATGTTTTAGAAATATAGTTGCTGAATTATGTGATTAATTCTTGCTTGCAAAACTGCAATAGTTTTTAAGTGTTGCAGAAAGTATGGGTATAGTATTATGGACTAGAAAGCATATTGTAAGGCTATTCTGTTTGGATAAGCAGCAAAAGAAAAACAGACTTAACAAACATCGAAGAAGCCAGGGCCTCCAGACAAGGCTGGATTGCCTTGCACTGTGGGTAGGTTGGGATACAACAGGAAGACATCAAGATACTCCCCTCTATCCTCCTTCCAAACTTATCTCTATCCAAGGACAAGCAGATGTCCAGAAATAATGACTGAGTGTTGAGTGAGCAAATGTTAGAAGTTAAATAATTAGCGATATATGCTTAGCTAGCAAAAATTTATGTTTATCCAGTATCCATATGTTTAGTTGAGCGTTGGGAAGATTGTGAACCTGAAGTACTCAGCCAATGAGGAAATCAGATAGGAGGGCTCAGAAATCAGAAAAAGATGATGCTCCCCTCCCAAAGTGCTAGAGTGGGGAGAAGGAGCAGCCTCACTGCTGCAGGTTCCCCCATTTCCCTAGCATTTCCTGCTCAGCGTTGCAACTGCTGAAGCCAGCAGCCTTGCCCCTTTGCTCCAGCTCTGCCCTACTCCTGGCCACACCTAACTCTCAGCATGGTTCTTATGCTTCCTGCAGAACCAACTTAACCAGGACGATCTGCAGCCTCTTGCCCACTTGGGCGAGACCTCTCTGGTAAGTCATGTGCTGAGGGCCAGCAAGAGAAGGGCTTGAGGCAGGAAGGCATATGGGGAGAGTGGAACATGGGTCTCTTATCTCCCCCATCTACCTCTCCATCTCCTGAACACAGTACCTTGGAAATGCCCTTGAACCTACAGCTTGTTCCTGCTCCTCTTTAAGCATAAAAAAAATCCTTATTTTTTATAAGTAAGATGACAATTCTTAAGTATCATAAAGGAAGTTATTATTTTTTTTTTTAATTCCATGCCTAAAGAGTAAGTTATAATAATTCTCTTTGCTGCTGCTCAGTTGAGGGCTCTCAAATCTCTTTTACAGTAAATATCTGTAGCACTTTTTTTGTTAGTTTTGTAGAATTGCATTTTATGAAACAATACTTTGCAAAATCAAGTATACACTGCACAAATTATTTCAGTGAATTAGCTCAGCATAGGATAAAACACTTAATTGGATTGGGACAGGTCGACAGAATGCCAGGAATCAGTATGCCAGGTTGGAAACATCACATGGCTGAGTTAGATCTTAACTTCTTAGTGCAGACTGTGATACTGAGTGTGAATGAAATTGTAGTATATGAGCTAAATTAATTGTGCTGTAAACATTTTAAATTACTTAACACATTCTTCATATGGCAGATTTTGTAGTTAAAAAAAATATATAAATTTCTTATCCATCCTTTGTGCACTGATTGCAGGGATGGTATTAATGCACAATTCCCTGTTTAAGATACCATGTATGGTGACAAGCTGAGCCTGTTTGGACTCCTTGGTGGCATGCTGACTTGTTAAGATCAGTGTGGTTTTAACAAGTTAACGGAGAAAGGAAACTGATAGCTAGAGTAGGTGAAATGTTGAGAGGAACTGCTTATTTTGATTGGATAATCCATATTCCTATTTTGCTGGAATGTTCCTGTGTGCTGCTCAATTTGCTGGCATGAATGTAGCCTGAACTTTGCATTACTGCTTTCACTGGTGCCTGAGATAAAAGAACCCATGTGATAAGGGATGGCAAATACTCATCCCAAGTATTCATTGCATTTTACAATGAGATTAAAAACTTGGAGAAGCAATTTGTGACAATTTAAGGGTATTAGAAATGCATAATGTTTTGCATATATTTATCTCTGGTCTTACACTCCCGTGATGAATACCTGTGTGATAAGATGACCTTTTAAGGGCAGATCTGCTTCCATGGAATCAAAGAGCGGGTACTCTTTACAAGAGTGATCTATTAGGTCTACTTGGAAATATAGCTGTACTTTGTAAACATATTTCCTCTTTTAGTTTTAGGTTAGTGTGGGTTTTGCTTCAACCACAGACTGAGAAATGATCAAAAGCATTCTGGGCTGCAGCCTTATAGCACTGAGCTGCCTCTTCCAGTAGTTACTTTTAACGAAATATTTCTTAATTAAGCATTAAGGATGGATGATTAGGGAAGACTGTGTTGTAAGTTATGTAATGGTATTATTACTCTGCTCAGTACAAAAGTAAAAAAAAGTGACCAAGTGGGGAAGAAAAATTTGTTGTTATAAAAAAATAAAACAGAAATGACATTTACAGCTCTAAATTGAGAGGCAAACCTTTAAAAAGTATTTTGCAAGAGGGAATAAAAAAACTCGTATGTCTGGGAGATATAATGGAGGTGAATAAGTTTACCTGTTTAACATCAGTAGAGGAATTAAGATCATTATTACAGCTTTGAAGAACATACTGTAGTAGTAGGAAATATTTTTCTGGGACTGGGTACATTTTTAATTGATTTCCTGATGGCTGTAATACATATTTGCTTTCTACAGCTGTATTTTTGCATATGATACGTCTCCATGGCCATTTGGTATCTAATGACAGTAATACACTTCATGGCTATTTTTTCAAAGTATTGAACATTCCCAGTAAGCAAAAAGATTTGGTCCCATGTCATTCACTTTCCATCCTGTTTTAGCTGTTCTTACTTTTTTGTTTAATACCACCATTCCAAAATTATGATAAGGGAATCACGTATTCTTCATAGTGGCAGTACATCCAACCCAAGCTTGCTTAAGAAATACCAAGGACACCAAGAAGTTTGCTCATGTGGATAATTGTGCTCATCTTACTTTATGACCTTTTAATGCTTCCTGAATACATATATGCTTAACACAAAGGAAGCCCTAAAATAGTATCACAAATCTGTTCAGGGTGATCATCAGACTGAGAATGAACCATGTAGCGAAGGGTGGGACTGCAACAACTGCACAAGATCATAGAACTGGGTCTCAGCCTGAAAAAACAGTTTGTCTGACCTCTTCATACAGATGTAACCATTTGCCTTTGTAAATTTCCTTTGCAGTGAGATATGTTTGCACAGCAGGGTGAAGAAACAGCTAGATGTTAGTTTAAGACTATCTTTCATCAAAGTAAAATGAAAGACAAGAGAGATTTCCAAGTGCACTAGTAGTCCTGACCTATATGGTTAAATAAAGCAAATGGCTGAATTTTAGGGCAATTTTTGTCTTCTCTCTTCATTTTCTCTCTGTTTAACGTCAGTATTCTGGCCCGTGCTCTACTGGCATTGATATTAATTATTACTCAGTTGCTCATATGAAAAAGTATATTTGTTTCAGTGTTAGTATTTGTATTCTCATGGCGCTTACAGTCTCTGAGTGAGATCAAGCCCCATTTAATTACCACAATATATGTATATATAAATATATATATATTTAAATACATAATTGTTATATTAATGTAAATACACATACATTTACAGATATACATACATTTAAAATATGTAGGTTGTTCTTAAAGTAATGCCTTCTATTTATTTCCATGGAAACTACAACAGATACAAAGACCACAACAATACTATTCAATAGAGCAAATTCTCAGCTACAAAACAGTATTTTTTAGTGTAGTCACCATCATTAGCTATGCATTTGCACTCATAAAAATCTGCATGGCCATCTGGAACGTGGCTTGTCTTTCATGTTGCTGTCACCAAATGGACATCAGAATTAAAGATGAGGAGAAAGAAAGAAATTTCCCTGAATGAAAATAGGTAGACAAAGCTGAACTGAACTGTGGGAGTATAAACCATGCTAAGGAGACAACATGACATTAATATTCAGCAGGTCCTTGACTTTTCATTGACAGTGCTATGTTTCACTGTGTTATCCCACTGCTAAACTATTTAGAAACTAAAGATATTTCTGTAGGTTAATCTTTTAAATTCTTTGTATAGTACTGAAGAATTTTTGAAGAAGAGGGAATTGATGATCTAAGATACACGTTCTAACATTCAGCTGAAATAAAAAGAAAGTGGCATTAAAAAAAAAAGACAATGAAGTCATAAAGCAGAAAATGAAAGTGGTAAGTGTAAAAGCGTACAGAAGGGGGAAAACCTTAAAAACCAAAAAATGATGAAAGAAAACTTCTCCCACAGAATAATTAAATTTCAAGACTTTGAAGAAACAGGAGCCTATGAATGACCTTCAAAGCAATCCAGCCTATCACTTGGGATTTATACAGGAAAGGAGAAGCACAGCAGCTTATCTTTATCATGTACGCTTTTGGCTTGATACAAATTGGCCTCATTCTGTTATGCACTTTCACCATCTCAAGTCTTACCTGTAATCACCTTCCTTTACGGCAAAGAAAAGTGATTGAGAGCAGCCTGCAACTTTTGGACAAAATGGGCAAAAGGTTTCCTCAACAGTGTCTAAGAGAGAAAATGTCCTTCAGATTTCCTGAGCAGGTTCTAAAACCCAGACAGAAAGAAACTGTTAAAATAGCCATCGAAGAAATCTTGCAACACATCTTCTATATCTTTAGCAAAAATCTGACTCTAGCTGCGTGGGATGGGGCAGCTCTAGAACAATTCCAAAATGGACTCCATCAGCAAATTGAGCAATTGGAGGCATGCATAATCAAGAAACAGACTCACTATTTTTGGAGTAAAGAAGTCAACAGGCTGAAACTGAAAAAGTATTTCCAAAAGATAGACTCTTTTCTTAAAGAGAAACAACACAACCTGTGCTCCTGGGAGATCAGCCGTGCGGAAATGAGGAGATGTCTTCAATTGATTGATAAAGTCATAAGGAAGCTTTACAACTAAGGTACTAAGATTCTGACCTGATATAATTTCGCTTTAAAATTAAATACTATGATCTATCTTGGGGCAATGCTTCTAGTTCACTTTGATCATATTTGAATGATTATGTTGCTAATATTTATTTTTGAAAGTGTATTGTTCAGTGTTGGTAAACTTCTCTTTGGCAAGCAGTATCTGTACACTACCTGTAAAATAATCCATATGAATTTTCAGTGAGGTTATTCCATGGCAAGGAGTTTTTATTTAAATGGTCCTGGTTTAGGTTGATGCTGTTTATTACTCTTTCAGGTTTTGTATGCTCTTTTCCAAGAATGTTTCCCTTTACGCATTTGATGCATTCTAACACCTGCTTTGTTGAAAGGGATAAAGTAATTCTAGAAGAATTTGTCTATGCAGAAAATTGTTTGCAATAACTATAGTTTCTGCAATAACTTGTCAGTTGTATACTGCTTCTTTTAGTAAAAGTACATTTCCCTCCTCTAACTTTCTGGGGAAATGTTTTTTATTTTTTCCCCATCCTGCCATCTTTCCAATTCACTTTAACTTCTTTTGCAAGCTTATTTGAAATAACTTCTCTACGTAAAACTATCCTAAAGCCACATTAGACAGTGGCACATCCTACTTGTTCCTGGGCATATTCATCCTGGCTACTGCAATCTCAGATTTGATTCTATTCCACACTTTCATTTGGTGCTATGCTTTCTTGTTGCATGATATCTTCTACCTCTTGCCGTTTGCTCATAAATTCATTCACAGAAACATGTGGCTGTTAGTATTCCAGCAGAGTTCCCCCCTAGACCACATAGTTTTGACCTAATAACAGCAATATAAACAACTTACTCAAAATAAACTACTTCTACTGGGCAGAAGTTCACTAATTTCTGCAAGGATAAGGTAGGATTTTACTCTTGGGAAATTGTCCCTGGGTAACTCCATTTGAAATAATTGTGTTTTCTGTAGCTGCTTGCTGTGTGTTAGAAAGAGGGAATACAGAGTTACATACAGGCTGGATTACCAACTGAATTTTTGTTTTTTTTAAAAAAAAGGAAGGCCAAAAAAAGCAGCTGTATCCTATGGCCAAAGCTGATCATCTCTGGGCACAGCCTTCTGGGTCCTACATGAAGAGGCAGGGGAGAGATGGCGGGATAAGTTCTTAAGACAAGGAAATTTCAGTCCTAGAGGGCTGAAATTGCTAGGGGTTGCTTTTAGCATCTAGTGAGGAGACATTTGAAAGCTTTCCCTGGTCTGTAGCCATTCAGAATAGTAGCAAAGTGCAGATAATAAAAGCGGGTCTGGATAAAAATGAACTGGTGAGAACACTAGCAATGGTCGTCCAGGTCTCAAGTACCTTATCTGTGACAGAGGTCTCTTTTGCAGGGTAGACATAATCTCCTCTCTGCCAGTTGCGGATGCAAGCTAAAGGAAATGAAGACAGCTATAGGTGTCAGGTCTGAAGCTGAAATACCAGAAAGAAAACCTGCTAACAACGCTACCATGATCCAGCACAACCAGAAAGACAAAAGGGTGAGATCCCACCAACAAAACTACAGCTGAAGGAGATTTTCTTGTGCTTTGTGACTAAGTGCATTTGCAATAGTTCCACTGCCAGACTGCTGGAAATCTGATTTTCTGCTTGTTTGTTTTCTGCACAAACTGCTTGTTTGTTTTTTTTTTTTTTGCACTTCTGCAACCCTGTACAATAAAAGGATGTTCAGCCTATTTAGTTTTCTGGTTGTGACATTCTAGCAGACTTCTGCAATGCGGTAAACTGATACTGAAACAGCCCCATTTTTACTGAAACATGGAAATGGAATGAAATACCTTCAGCTGCCCTCCCATGAGGGATTACAGGGTTTTCTGCCTCACTTTCCTGTTGTAGGAAGATGTTAATTAATAGCCCATGGATTATTCAGAAACTCATCCCCAAAATCTTCCTTTCTAGTTCACAATTATCCTTAATAACCACAGAGTAGATAAATGTTCTGAAGTATTCCAGTCAACAGGGTACTTTACAGCGCAGAAAACAACAAAGTGGGCACTAGAGGGCAAAGTGAGATTATAGACAAGTGTAAGACTTGCAGCTAAATGTATGTATGTCTTGGCAAGACAGCATTTCAGCTCTTAATGACCGCGTTGCCTATCAATCAGTAAACTGCTATTGGGTTTACAGAAGGGAATTGAAAGAAAAATGAACTATTTATGAAGAAAGGAAGATGATCTCAGAGACAATGGATACGAGCTGACAAACCAGCAGTTGATTTCAATTAATTTTCAGTCATCCGTGAGGTTACATAAATTATTTGTAAAGAGACAGTGTCTCAAAGACTCATGTAAGCATAGAGACTTTTGTACAGACATGGCTGCTGAACAAAAAAGAGGTAAAAAGCAAATGCCAAACAGTATTTACAATATTTCTTTGGTTTTTCAAAGGTCATCTGTATATGATGCCCTTGACCTGAAACCTTCCAGTATTTCTTCCACTTAGAATTTTTCTGGAAATTAAGACATATATAGTAAAATACTGTTTTGAATATAAATTGTTTTTAAATGGAAATGAAGAAAATTGTGAACATGAAGACTTAAATCCAGGTAGAAAATTTAACACAGAAAAACAAAATCTTTCCAAGCTGAGGGTGCTTATAGATAAAAAAAAAATGCCATACATTTTCTCAAAAGATGTGCACTAGTGCTTTGCTGCACAGATCCCAGTCCCACATTCTCAGTTGTGGCTGTTTTTCATGCCTAGTTTCAGAGCATATTGTTTACATGTGCAATGCTGCACGTTTTAGGAAATTTAATGAAAATGTATATGAGTCTGTTTCCTGGAGTATATTTATCAGACTGGGATCAACTGCCTTGTATATGACATGAAACATCAGAGTAGGTACAGCTGACCTTGAGTGCTTATTCCAGACTTTACTGTGGCAGATTTTTTTTTCACAAGTCACAGTCAAATACAGTTGTCCAAAGCAATTCTTCCACAGGTTTGGCATGTTCCACAAACTGTGCCTTTACTTCATTTTTAAATTGAAGAGAGAGAGAGAGAGAGAGAGGAGAGAACAAAACCAAACCAGGGAGGAAAAAAATAAATCAAAACAGAAACAAAGCCTGTGTAACTCCCCAAACAATCATCTGGGATTAGCCCTTGCTGGTAGGGAGGACAGCTGTGAACCCCTCTATCAGAGAGATGTGGACTGGAGAGAGGAGCAGGAGCTGCTCATGGGGAAATTAACTTTGCTTTAGAAAGTTCATGCATTGCATAAAAGTTGAAAAGGTAAGAATTTCACTTCCCAATATGGTGACTGTGCTTTTCAATATAAAAAAATCTCATATTATAAACGTAAGCAAAGATGAGTCACTTATACCAGTGTTTTCCATACTTATATCATACTTGGTAAGGCACAGCATCTCTTTTCAACACTGAGAGTTCCCATAGGAGCAAACTCTGACAGGGAGAGCAAGGACAATGCCTTCTTAGCCTGCAGACACTCTGAGGCTGAAGCCACCTCTACAAACTGGAGGGCAACTATGGTGCTGCAGTGGGACCCCTCTCTACTGCACCAACTCACAGCCGAGCCTACCTTGTATCCAAACAAATCGTAGGTTACTCATCAGTTGCGTCTTGGGGGAATGCCTCTTCTCTCTGTATGATACTAAAACCAAAACCCAGCACACATGAACTGGGAGCCCTCTGTTTTAATTGAAGGAGTGCTAGTTTTGAAGCAGTAGTACTTCATGAATAGATGAGCACAGAGAAATTCATGTCCTTCCTCATCTCTCCTAGCAAGAGGCAGCAGGGTTGATTGGTTCTTCAGAACCAGCCTTCTTGCACCCAAACTCTTTCCAATTGGGGTTCTAAAACCAGGTATTAACTTCACCGATGAATAATCCATAATTCTGAGCAAACAACAGCCTGAGACCCAATCCAAGTAACAATCAAATCCCTCATCTGATTTTTGAAAATATGGAAGTAAGCACCATTAATGTTCATCTCCACAAAATAACTTTAGAACAGCATTTGCAAAGTCAAAACCCACACTAAGAAGAAGAAATACTTAGATTCCAAGCAGTATATCTGCCCCCTTCACACCAGCTACTATGATGTCTACTCACTTTAGCTTTTACTGAATGCTGTATTCCCCAGGTTTCTTATCTCGGTAGGCCAGAGCCTTCACAACTTCCTCTGGATTTAGCTGGAGGACTGTGAATACAGCTCATTTTCCCAGAAAGGAAATATCTTGACAAACATATTTAAAAAAAAATGAAAGCTTTTCTTCTACCACACCAAAAACAACAGTAATAACAACAACAGCAACAACAACAACCCCACAAACAACCCTCCCAAAAAACAAACAAACAAAACCCACCCAACCCTGTTTTACTTTAAATATTTGTGAAAATGCTGTTCTTTCATTAAGAAATTAATATGCTTTCTGTTCAGACCTCCTCAACTTAGAGGTGGACTCAGTTCTGGTCTCTACTTTTTGTGTAGAGCTCACATTGGCTGTTCCAGATCTTTACTTGGGATTATAATTTTTAACAGTTCAAATTTCTGCTGCAGAACTCACGCTGTTTTCCTTTGGGCAAGGTTCAAAGCCTGTCACAGCTATTCACGTGTATTCAGAAAGGATTTGGCCACTAGCACATTTCCCATTCCTTCTAAGTTCCCCATAGCAGGGTAACAGTCTCCTGAAAGTGTTGAAAACTATTACACAACTTCTGTAGTAAGTGACTTAGTAATAGCTAAAGCTAAAAAAAGGGAATTTCCCTGAGCACTAATTCTTCCTGATGATTTGATGGGTCTGTGGGTCTCATCCCAGTAAAAATGGGTGCAGTGAGCTGGAGCACAGAGACTCGTGACTCATTGCAGAGCTAGGTTTTGATACTCAGTTGATCCTTTCTTTTCCTCCCTTTGCAAAACCAGTGAATTTCCCCATGTGCTGAAAAATGATGGTTGGGAATGAGAAGACCTGACGAGAGCCCTTGCAAAAGAATTGTGCTGCATTACAGAAACGTGTTTTGCATGCTTCTCCTATGCTGAAAGCATAGTCAAAAGTCTTCTACCGATTACCTCCATCTAGGATAGTTTATACTCTGACAGATCAATGCTTGAGAATAGCGAATACTCCAAATCAACCTATTTTTATTGAGCTGTAGGGAGGTTTTGAGTGTCAAGATTAATCTAGAGGGCAGATCACCTGATCTGAAAGACTCCAAGGAAGGAACAAGTAAGGAGAGTAATGCTGGCATGTGTCCTCCAAGTGACACTTCGGGAGGTCTGGACATGAGCTGCCAGAAGGCTGTTTCTGGCCCCTCTTTTCCTTCCTCGTGCTCCACTCCAGCTGCAGGGCAGTGGTGAAGAAAAGTCATGACTTTTAGAAAAAGCCTGCTTTTTCTAAAATACTCATGCCTACAGTAGAGAAAGACACGAAGGATGGCAGATACAAAAGGTTGGTTACAGATGACGAAAGCCGAGCAGATGAGGTGGGACTTTCTTCCTTGAAATGCCTCCTGCCAGTCTGCTGTGGGGTGGGTGGCACTGGTGCTGAGGGAGGGCATGGGGACCACATCTATCAAGCACTGCGGGTGCTCTTGTTTTCCGTGGAAGTGCTAACTTGGTGCTTATCCACAATGGATTTTGCAAATCACGAGGCTAGATGAGCCTTTGTTGCTTTTACATGTCGTCCTGATATTTGAAAAGAGCTGCTCTGCCAGCTGCTGGATCTTACTACATCCATGAGCTCATCTGCTGGCAGGGTTAGTCACACCAGTCGATTTCCCGGAGGCACGCAGCACAAGAGCCATGTTGCAAGAGCTAGGGGCAGAGCATTTCAATAACTGTCTGTTTAACTTATTTCCTTAGCCATTTGTTTAAGGCTGATTTATTACTTTCTCCTAAGAAAGGAATATTTTCCTTAGCCAAGAAAAAACCGTAGAAGAGAATACCACACCAGCAGGAGAGCTCTGCATGACTGTGTGACCCTACCATGGGGTACCACGGAGGGAGATGCAGCTAGGGAAGACACAGCATCCCACCAAGAGAAATCACCTGCTTGCCATGGAGGGAGGGATTTCTTGCCTCTGCGGGACATGGCAGGATGGAGGTGGCCTTGTTGGTTGCTCCACGCCACTTGCATACAAGACATGGGATAGCATCCCCCAGACTTTTTGCACTTTTGCATGAAATCCTACTAGACAGTCATTATGTCCTGGGTGACTTTTTCACAGTATTACATTTTAAACCTCCTGTAAGGTGGGATATGCTTCAGCGTGAATGCTAGTGGGAAAACATTGATTGCCAGAAGGCAGTTTATATATTGTTATAATAATTGCTAATGATTTTCTTTTTCATCTAATTTCAGAAGACTTAAGGGCAGCAGAAATCTTGTACATATGCATTTCCCCTGTCAGTAGCGTCCATATATAACAGGGACATGAATTAATAGATACTTCTGGGTAAGAAATGGAAAATTATTTCCTCCATTTGAAGTAAAGTGCCCCCTTTATGCTATGCTGCCAGCCTTCCTTGTTAGCACTGTTGTAGCACTGATGATTTAACCAGAAGAGAAAAAAAAAATAATTTTACATTTTTTCTCTCCAGTGATCACTCGAAATACTGCTCTGCCTTGGGGGACAAAGTTAGTGGGATTTACAGAGTAGCTTATTGGTGCAGGCAAGAAACCAAATTAGTCTAGGTCAGGCTATTTTAGATCAAGTCAGACTTGGCTAGGCTGAAATAGCTAGGCAAGGTTAGTTTAGGCTTGGGTAGGGTAGAGTAGGCTAATATAGGTTAGGATAGGCTGGGCTAGGCTGGGACAGGTGAGAGTAGGGTGAGCTAGGCTGTGTGAGGAGCATGGCTGGCAGTGTGGAGACATTTGGGGTTAGAAACTCCCTTCTCGGAAGTGCAGCACTGTTCCTGCTTAGTACTACAAAAGAGTGACGTTGTGGGTGGGGGAAGAGGAAAGAGGAGGGGTGATATCCTAGCAAACAGCTGCTGCAGCTGTGAAGAGAAAAAAGGACGAAGATCAGGAGCAATTGCAGCAGTCTGACCCCCGCGACAGGTAATGTCCCTTGTGCAGTGATGACCTAGGCTGCTCGTCAGGAAAAGGAAGGGAAAACAAAGCGGAGTGGGATGTGCTTGTGAGAGAAAAGCATATCTTTCGTGCAGGGTCTCAGCAGCTCTCCTTCCTGAGTTGCAGCACTTGCAGCTTCCCACAGGGTGGGAGGGGGAAGGGGCAGAGGTTCAGACCAGTGTGACTTAGAAGGAAACCGTGTCAGTGAAGGGGCTTTTCTAGCAGACCTTTCCTAGAGAATTAAATAAATCTGAAAGGAACATTGCTGCCTGGTTTCAGGGCAAGGGCTGCTTTGTAATGTGCAACAAGCCAGTCTGGGCTCAGGAAAGGCAGCAGAGAGTGCAGTTGCTGGTGTGGCAGGGAAGCACCCAGCCCGCAGAAGCCCTGGTTGGGAAGGGTGGACCCCTGGGGAGGCCTCATTTGGCACTGCCACAGGGCAAGGTTCAGGCTGACCTGCTGCCCAGCCATGGGGACGTGGTCCTGCTGCTGAACAGCAGGGAGGAAAAGAAGCTTGGGAACGTCTCGCCTGTGTAAGATCAGAATGGCCCAGTGTTTCATCTAGGGTTCTAGGTTTCCAGCTCAGAGCCAGAGAGGGTAAGGTGAGCACAGCCACTATGCAAGGCAGTGTTGATTGCTAGCATTTCAGTGTATTTGTTATAAAATCAGTCACAGCAGGTAATGTGGAATTGAAAACCAAAACAATGGACAGCATGTTCACTTTCTGTATCTCTTAACTGCAAGTCCCAAGTCTGCTTCTTTCACCTTTTATCAGAGTACCATGATGTGCAGTGCCTCCAGTCTGAGAAACATTAAAAGCAATCTGGAAGCACTGAAGCACACCATGCTACGGACAACAAAGGCAGCAGAAACTCCATTTTGTAAACCAGGCACCAAGGAGGCTGAATGAGATTGGCAAGGTCAGTCAGTGAGCCTAAACTGAACTGCTGTCTGCAGGCAGTTGCTGGACTTGCTGGTCAGTGCTTTTCCTGCAAGGGTGCTGCAGCCACAGGCTCTGTGAGGTGAATGTGGAGTGGTGCCTGCTGTGAGTTGAGCGGAGAAGGAAATCGAATTAAAGCCCATCTCTTCTGCCAGTGGCCGGTCAAACAGAAGCACGTAGATGAACTTTCTCTTGTGACACGAAACTGTCAGAACAGGGAGATAGGTTAACTTCAATATGCTCCTGATTACCTAGGAGAAGGATCTGGCCTTAACACCCTGGATGTGAGGAAGATCATAGGGAACAACTACATTTTCATTTCTTGTGATTACACCGATATCGCCTTTTATTCTTTGCAGATTTATTCGCATCTGCCAAAGGCATCTCTTTGGTCTTGGTACCTTTTGTGCAAGTATTAACACAGTGGGATGAAACCTCATTTTGAGATCAGGACCACTCCTTCACTCGGAGAGCATCAACACATGAGAGATCGGTCCTCCAGGTAATAAAATGGCACAATGCCTGCCAGCACATCTCTACGCTTCATGGGCAGTAATGGGGCACTCTGTAATAACAGCATGTACATTTAATAGATCATGAGTTTAACATAGAATGGATGCCATAACGACTAAATGCTGGCATGAAACTGCAGTTACAAACATCTTGGTTACACTCCACTTAGCTAAGATCAGGCAGTTTAAGAATTGCTAATATGATAATATCTAGCGAGTGGATGGAGGAGGAATTCAGAAAATAAAAGCCTGAACCACTGAAACACAAGTTCTGAGGAAAGGAAACAGATGCAGCAGACGCGGTAAGTTCCAGAAGAGGAAAGAGACCCTGTACTCAGTGCATTCAGTGCAAAGCTCACATGGCAGTATGGGGCCAAAGGGACTGGCAGGGGCACTGACTGGAAAGCCTGAAGATTTTTATGATGATTCCTATAACTTTCCTACCCATTACAGGCGACAGTAATAAGGCAATAAATCCCAACAATATACATATATATATTTGTCTTTTTTGCCATGTACATTGTCCCACATTTTTTTTTTTTTTTACCACAAGAAAAAAGAAACACACTGTTCAGCAAGAAAGCAGGTGGAATTTCAGGTCACTCAGTCTCACTGGATTTCAGTCCAAATCAGCTGTATCATAGTTTTCTCAAAAGAAATGTTTACGGATTGTCTCTTGTCTTGGACCTTCAGTGTCCTACTTTCATAGTATCAAAGTGCACTGATGTCTCTTTGGAGGCAAACTGTGCCAACAAATCCTTCTGTGCTTGTAGAAGTAATTATTGGAATAGCAGCCATCCTGCGTATCAGGAAGAGAGGAGGAAAGGCATTTACTATGATAACCATAGGATGTACTTCGATTAAAAATCTAGGTCAGATTACCTAGGTCAGTTTGCAAAAAAAAACCACACACACACACACACACAAAAACCACCAACAAAACAACACAACCACCCATGTTGTTATTTATAACCTTAGTACAATGTTGAGAATGAATTATATTCATTTATAATGTTCAGATATTCCGAAGCACAGAAATTCACTTTGTTTATGTGCGGACATAAGGAAAAAAGGTTTGGTGGCAGACATTTCACACTAACACAAACACATGGGATCAAAGGGCAAGAGATCTTAGTACTTACTGAGACAGAGAATCATTCGGTGAAACACAGGAGATGAATTCTAATAAAAAATGAACAAATTAATTTCCAAAAAAGATAGTCCTTTTTGTAGCTGGAGGACAGACAATCCTCCCTGTACAGAATAAGTGAGAAAAAAATGTATTTATGGGAATCGAAATTAAATATCTCCAGAACCTGTAGCATTCTGCAATCAGATTATTTGGACTAGATGATCTTTTAAGGTCCCTTCCAATCCCTGACATTCTGTGATTCTGTGATTATCTACTAAAATAAAATCAGAATAGCTATAAAAATTTGTCTGCTTCAACAGAAGATTCAATTTATTAAATGTAACTTGAAAGTGTGCAGAATGACACAGCTGAGAATTTGCTCTATCAAACTGTGTTACTGTGCTCTTTGCATCTGTTGTAATTTCTGTGGGATTAAGTGGAAGGCATTATTTTTGGAGTTGTATTTAAATAATACAGTTTGCTTTAACATTTTCACCTCCACAGCTTTACCGTGAAGACCTACCTCTTTGTGTATGACCTGATGCAATTCTGTGGGCATTCCTGGATATTTACAAATATGATCATCAGGTACATGTCGTTTGGAAAAGGTAGGATTCCTTCTGTATTTCCCTTAAACATGCAGTGGTATATAGACACTTATCAAAATATAGACGTACATAGCTCTGTCCAATACCATGGGCTGTAATTTTAATTAGGAAAAGCATTGTTTCTTTTCATTAAAAGGGATGAACAATTTACTTGCATACTGCATCAAAAATTGAGCTTTTTAATATTCAGTACTGTGCCAGCAACATTTGATTTAGACGCAGACCTGTATGTGAGTAGGTCAAGACATTATGGTGAGTATCAGTCCTATTGAAGCCACTGGGAGGGAAGATCTTTGTAATCACTGCACACAACTTTGCATCTCCCAAAACTTCACAGCATATTTCTCTTTCAGTTGTCTGAAGTTAATGCACAAAAATAGAAAACAAATGACTGGAAATTCAAAATAGCTTAGAGGTGTCAGTTGTGGATACATAACATACATATTTTGTGGTCTCGTTGTTTTAGGAAGTATCATGGGTACGGATACAGGCAGGAACTTCAGCATCTCCTCATATTTTATGCTTCTTCATGTTTAGAAATTTCCTAAAGGGATATCTGTAAACGAACATATCCTGTGCAGAGTCTGCCAGCGCATCAAATATAGACACTCCCATTCTTTTCTCTGTTTCCTGCCTCTGTGTGAGGTCTGCCTGAGGGTAGAGAGGCCCTTCAGAGGAATCTGGATAGGCTGGATTGCTGGGCTGAGGCAAATGGGATGGGGTTCAACAAGGCCAAGTGCTGGGTCCTGCACTTTGGCCACAATAACCCTATGCAGTGCTATAGGCTTGAGGTAGACTGGCTGGATGACTGTGAAGAGGAAAGGGACCTGGGGGTGTTGGTTGATGCTCGGCTGAACATGAGCCAACAGTGTGCCCAGGTGGCCAAGAGGGCCAATGCCATCCTGGCCTGCATTAGAAATAGTGTGGCCAGCAGGAGCAGGGAGGTAATCATCCCCCTGTACTCAGCTCTGGTGAGGCCGCACCTCGAGTACTGTGTTCAGTTTTGGGCTCCTCACTACAAGAAAGACATTGAGGCCCTGGAACGTGTCCAGAGAAGGGCAACGAAACTGGTGAGGGGTCTGGAGCTCAAGTCTTATGAGGAGCAGCTGAGGGAGCTGGGATTGTTTAGTCTGGAGAAGAGGAGGCTTGGGGAGACCTCACTGTTCTCTACAACTTCCTGAAGGGAGGTTGTGATGAGGAGAGGTTTGGCCTCTTCTCCCAGGCAACAAACAGGACCCAAGGAAATGGCCACAAGTTGTACCAGAGGAGATTTAGATTAGACATAAGGAAAAACTTTTTCTCTCAGAGAGTGGTCAGGCACTGGAATGGCCTGCCCAGGGAGGTGGTGGAGTCACCGTCCCTGGCAGTGTTCAAGAGGCATCTGGATGAGGAGCTACAAGATATGGTTTAGTGCTTGTGGTAGTAACGGTGATAGGAGGACAGTTGGACTAGATGATCTTGTAGGTCCTTTCCAAGGATTCTTGTGATTCTGTGATTCTATGATCTGCAGACACAACAGGCTGCCTTTTTCCCTCCCTAAATCTCTGCTTCTGCTACCTCAAATTTTGGTACCATATGAACTCTTTTTCTTGTCATTTCCAGGTGCAACAGGAAGAATCAAACTCAGCAGTTTGTCTGGACTTTTACTTTGTAACCAATTCCAATTTTCTTCTTTATTTTGCCTGTAGATTCATTGGCTGACACATTTTACTCCATAGGACTTGTGATGCGCCTTTGTCAGTTGTTATCTGTACTGGAGATCCTACACATCCTCATTGGCATTGATAAAAGCCGTCTCTTCCCCAGGTTTTTGCAGGTATGTCCTTAGCTCAAGACCCCTCTTCTACAACATATGCACTTCTGAACTAGCCATGCTGAACTACCCTGAAAGGTCTGGATGCCTATCTGTGTGATCTATTGTAGGGTATCTCCTTTAGCAGGGGGGTTGAGCATGATGATATCTTGAGGCCCATTCCAGCCCCTGTAATTTTGTGGTTTGCTGGCATTTTCCATACCACATTCTTGCTTTCTGTTGGGAGTTCAACTCAGGTTTTGGAAATTTTTTTTTAACGCATTGGAAAAAGTAAAACTGCTGACTTGAATTTACCTTCAAACCTTTCTAATCTTTAGTATTTGAATAATGGTGAAACTAGTGTTGCTCTCTGCAGTCAGGAGGTAGAACACTAAGAGTAAGTTAGTTGTGTTTTTAGTTTTCTGGATAGCCCATTTTTGCCAAGTGACATATTACAAGGGTGAAGATGTTCCTCTTTTTAAATCGCCAGTAGAGATGGATTGACTGGTAGAGATCTCTGTTCTTCATGCTGCTCATGCAGTATGGTATCACATTTGTCAAAAGCAATTAACTGCTTTTTCTCCCTGCTTAAATCCATGCATTCTTACACTAATCAGGGTTTTTTTTTTTTTTTTAAAAGCATCCAATCTCATATACCCTTTAACAAATCTCCTGTCATTTCTTGGAGAGAAGAGCAGCCCAGTAAGCCTGACAAGCATTAGAGCGAGGTCTGGCCTGGCAGAGTTTACGCATTCCCCCACCCTGACATGGTCCCTTCTTTTCACACCCATCCCTATGGAAGCAGAGCTCAGAGAAGCCTGCACACACACTGCTGTGAGCCACCACAGAAGATACCAGATGTGAACTGTGAGCAAGAAAACAGTGATCTTTCTTGGGTACTGCAATTACTGTAGTACTCTCCAGGGCAGTGTTAACAAGGTGGGTCATGGAAGGATTTGGCAGTGCGACTCTCAGCATTTGCCCTACAGTAAAGATAGATTTGGATCTTTACTTGACTATTTCCCCTTCAAAAAAACTGTCTTATCTTGATGTTCGCGTCACTTTCATGCTATCCAGATAAGGTGCACAGGCTTTTGAATACAGGCTCTGTTTTCATTTGTGTTGGTCTGTTTTTGCTGTGACGGTACAGCTTAAGCATCTGTGTGCCTTCATTAAACCTTTGTGTTTTGCCATACCTTCCTCTGTGCATCTTGGGAAGAAGAGGTATTTTCCACAATGCACTGGGAAAAAACGGTAGAGAGGCTTATCCTACCACAGCCTGCTGGACTACTGCTGATAGCACGCTGTAAGGCTGCAATAATTTGGTAGTGGTTGTGCAGTTCTTTTTTCCCATTGCTTGTTCAGACTGTAAGTGTAAATGATATCCTTAGATGCGTCCCTGGGGGCGTGCACATTCATGCACATCCACAGTTAAGTTCATGTCAGAGATGAGAACAGGTGGCAATGGCAGTGCTGTGGAAGCACGTGGACAGAGGTAACATTACCTTCAATAAAACCAGCTGCAAATGCACCCCTGTGACTGCTGATTTTTCTGCAGACTCTATCGCAGAGAGAAGCTCTAAGTGGAGTTTGAATGAAGAATTTACAGGGAACAAATTGAGATACACATTATAGATAGTGCAAAAGCAAGCTCGGGGGTGTTTTCAGGAAAACCAATTCGGGACAGCCTCATCAAGGGCCAGTTTCAGACCACCAGAATTTGTGAGAAGAATTAGGTAGGCCAAGGCCGAGCCACACTGCAAAAGAAAGACAGTTCTCATGTGATGGGTGCTCTCGAGAAAGGGAAGTGAAGGGAGGGGCACAAAGCTGGTGCAAATGAATGTCTGTCATGGCATTTGCAGACTGGGTGACTGAGAGGAGGCCAGCAGTCAGGGTATGCGTCACGTGTCATTGCAGTTGCCAAAGCAGTGAAATTTAGTATTCTTCTGCCCAGGGAGTAAAAACTGATGGCACTGGTACTTCAGCAAGAGATGTAGGGAAAGACTGGTGTTTCTAAGAGTTTCAGTAGTAATGATACTGCATAGTCACTGTTATTAGTAAATGGAAGTGAATGTGCAGCCTGCTCCTGCCCAAGCCTCAGCTAGTCTGATCTGTTCTGTTTCATTTACTTGTTTAAATGCCCAGGCTGCGTTGTGGAAATTTACATTCTTCTACAGCACTTGCTGTATCCTGTGAGAGACCAGTGCTAGGACAGGAAGGAAACTCCAGTTTAACACAAAGATCAAGAAGGAATTAAAAATGAAACCATTTTATTTATGCTTTGTGATGTGTTAGCACATACTTCCCTTTTCTGAACATGAAAACACTGGACTTCTGGTTTTGCTACTTTTTTTTTAAGGGACTAGTGACAGAGAATGATGTATTTTCATTTGTGCAAGAGACAGGTGATCTATAGAAATGAGCTGCATTTTAGCAGTTTGTATATGTATGTAAACCTAGGTATATACATTCGTGTATGTGTGCACACATACGTGTTTACACATGATTCCAGGTATGTGTGCCTAGGCTCATACCAAGTGACATTTCCTGGAAGTGCCTCTTCCTCAGGTAGCACCGTGTCCTTTTCCTTGCTTCAGATTTCCCTGGACTCTCACTAACCCACAATTTGTCTGGGTAATCCAAGGTGTGAGTGCTGTGAAAGAAAAGGGCACACTGTTTTGACAGGGAATAGGTGTAAGCAGAAGGGCAACCTCTTAGTTGGCCTGGAAATGAAGTATGATGTCCATCTTCCTGAAGCCATCACGAGTGCACTGGGCAGCTAGACCTGCATGCTCACAAGAGCATCCTCGCAAGTTTGTTCCATTGCAAGACCATGGGTGGTTTTCACTTTCATACTCCATGGCTGCTTTGTGCATTTCATGGAATGTTGGCTGAGACTGGTGTTTAGCAGGAGCAGAAGACCTGCACAGAACCTGCTCTGTGTCATGCCCAGTTCCCCACTACTGCAGGCACTTAACCTGCTTTACAGTCTGATCACTGCTTCATTTTGTGCAGCTAAGGTGGTTTATTCCCCCACCTCTTCCCTTTCCAAATAAGAGTCCTATGGTGGAGGATATGTGTTTGAGCTCCAGTCAGGCAGTACTTGCTGCCTCTTGTGCATCAGTCTGTGCCCAAGGAGAGGAGCACCACAGCAACTCCTGCTCTGAGACCATGAAGCTGGTTCTCCAAAGCTACTCTGTTAATACTGGCTATATCGGCCAGTGCTCATCCTTTTGAAACTGGGGATGGGAGTTACTGTACATCCTCCTGTCTCACTGGAATGGGATCAGTTCCCAGCCATTCAACCCCTGTTTTTTGTAGCACTTTTCCACCCAGCACCATCTCCTGAGTAGCAAGTGATTCTTTGGAAAATCCGCCAGCTCTTACAGAGAAAAATATGTTGACCTTTTCATTATTGTGATGTTGTGATAAACTGTCAGTCCAGGTAAGACAGTTCCCTGTGGCAATTCTTTGAAGTATCTTTCACACTAACAGAATTGCAAAATTCTCTCTCCACGGTGCAGTCTGATTTGAGGGTCTGTAACAAACTGCCCCCTATATCAGCACTGCACTCCTTTACCATTCTTCACCAAAATCCTTTTAACGCAGTTTCTGTTCTATTTATTCTCTGCAGCACACAATCCCATTCCATGATTCCACTACTTCTGCCTTTCTTTTGATTTCCCCCTTTTGTGATGGTTGTCCTACCACGCTTCTCCTATCTCTGTTACATCTGATTTCAGATCCTGCAGCAGGACTTCCAGTTCCCCCACTTTTTTGCCACATTCCTCAGCATCAGTGTACAAACAAAGGACTTTCTACCTCTCATTCTCTATTTCCTGGCCTGTCAACAGCACCTTCTTAGAAGTTGCTTTGTATACGTTAGGGACTAAAGGGATCAAAAGCACAAGATGACAATCTTGTGAGAGAGGTGGCAGAACCACGTTATCTGTTGTGCCTCTCAGTGCTTTCCAAGATGAGGAACCAGGTAACTAAGGGATGGGCGCGTTCTTTTCTGAATGAAAAACGGCTCTCACGTAATTTTGCTGAGTAGTAAGGCTGTTCATTTTTGTGATAGATGTTGTTTGCAAAAAAAAATCTCTAGCCAAAATTTTCCACATCAGTACTGGTAAACATTATGCAGCAAAGCTACTTCATAAACCTGCTGAGAGGGCAGTTCGCATTTTAGTTTAAGGTGGGAGTGAGGGAAAGGGGAAACCAGTAAAGAAAGCTGACCGCACGAATGAAAATCACCATGCTAATTGGTTTTCTTTTCATGGCTTTTCAGTGCTTTATCTTACTCATAACATCATACCAGTCGAAGGTACTTTAAGAATACGTCACTTTGTGTGCCAGTTGGTTTAAAAAAGAAAAAATGATCTGCACTGACTTATACCAGCTGAACATACATATTTTTCCCCTTTAACACTTAAAACAGATCATAAGTCAGAGTGAACCAGTACAGTGCTGGGAGAGTTTCACAGGAGATTCTCAGAAATACCGAAGATTATCGATGTATTTATTTTATAAGATAGGGCACAGATATGGATATGAAACTTGCTGAACAGAGCTGCCAAAAAAACCCACTAATTTTTAAATTACTGAGCTGTAATATTGCTACAGTATTTTTTAAGCTGGAGACACTGCCTGTTCAATCTGTTTTATATCTTTTCATTTGTAAAGTAATACCTTTTGGATCAGCTAAGGGTCAGCCATTATGAAAATGTTGCTATGACGTAAATATTATGGCCACAGTTGATATAAACGGTGAGCTAAAAGCCATTTCTTCTGTCCAGGAATAAGAAAGGAAGAAAAAACAAGTAATTTAACTTTTCTTCCTAATTTTTGCAAATCTCCCGTGAGAGAGATCCTTCAAGATCCAGATCTCCAAGCTACGGAAAGCAGAGCTGGGAATGTGACATTACCACTGTCTGGCATACTGTTCTGCTAAGATAGCATAGAAATAGCTATCTTCGTAGCTATTGAAGACGCTAACCCGAGTTCACAATTCTTTTTTTCCTTTCAGATCACTGAGAGAATAATTGTGTTGTTTGTCGTGATCAACAGTCAGGAAGAAGTTCAAGGGAAATACATCGTGTGTGTTTTATTTTTCCTTTGGAATTTATTAGATGTGGTCAGGTAAGAAGTCAGCGGTGAAACCGTGAAGGGAAGGTGGTTTGTTCTAGCAAGGAAAGCCTTGCCACTGTGTTGTAGCTTCATCATTCCACTATATTGAAACTTACAGAACAGAGTATTACCAATTTTAAGTAAAAGCTTAGACTTGATAAGCTGCTTACTAATTTTTATAATAATTGGCATATCTGAGAGACGGAGCAATTTACAGAAGTAAATCACTGCATTAACATTTCTAGTTCAAAGGATTTGACTTATCTTAACAAAAAGAATGAAGAAAATCCTAACAATCTACTGAGGAATGGCAGTTTCCTAGAGTGATTTACAATCCCATTGCTTTAGTATTTAAGAGCACAGCTATTTGTTTTAGTATCTCATGTTGATCCAAGACAGACGGCACAGTACGGCAGCACCTGCAGAACTTCTTCCTGAGACTGAAAAGTTTTTCTGTATTTAATTGCACTGTGCTTCATATGGATAACCAAGGAGCTCCTGCTGCAGAGAGCGAGAATTTTGGTGTAGTTACATGCATAGGAAGAACTCATAAGAGACAGAAAGGACTCAGCACAGTTCAGGATTTTTTTCTCAAAAGATTTGTGTGGTGGGCGGTGACTGTGGTAGAATATAACAGTGACAATTCTATCTTGCTGATTCTTGCTTTGATATCTGCAGTCAGTAACGTTTTTGAAATGTTACTTAAGCCTCTGTGAGCCTCAGTTTGTACGCTTACAGCAAGGAGGGCAGATGGAGTCAGAATCATGTGCACTTTGGGCTGGAGAGCTGTCTTGCTGTCTGCCTGCTCCAGGTTAGCACTGCAAGTAACGCTTCTGAAAACTGAACGATCCATTTTCAACCTGAATGAGAGTATGAACAAAATTTCTGAAGTTCTGCTCTGAAAGGTTCTCAGATGGGTACTTCCATACTCTTCTGCAACCCCCTCGGCTTTTTCAGTAATGCTTATTCCATCTGAGATCACCTACTCTTCCTTTTGCTGTAGGTACACTTACAACATGTTGGCAAGGATGGGAATACACTACTTACCACTGACGTGGCTGAACTTCTCACTGTGCATCCTGCTCTATCCACTTTCAGTTCTGGCTAAAGGTAAGGAGATGGGATGGGGGACCAACCACAGATTCATTTATCTTCTCCAATAAAATATAATCTGTTCAATTGTCATTGTTTCTAAGACATTTCTGTGTTGCCAAAGCAGACATAAATGTTTTTGTACAGTCTTATTAACCTCTGTGTCACTTGTGTCTTTCTGTAACTTCTTTCTTCTTAGGAGTTCTCTAAGAGTGAAACACACAGATTCTCCATTCCAGACTGACTGCATTAGCCTACAAATAGCAATGCTGCCTTCTTCCCCGCTGAGGCTAACACTACCAGCAGAGCCATGCTTAGGCACTTACCACACTTACATTGGGAATGGCCCACTGAGATCGTATGGGCAGCAGCGCAACTGCAGCAGTGGCAGAAATTTTTAAGAACAGTAAAATCTCCTAATGCTTGTGCTAATAGAAAGTAGTACCTCAGACCTACAAAAACTGAACTCAAGGAGAAAATAACATGTACCTGTGCATAGAAAATGACATGGCAAATTCAGCATACAGTATGGCTATCTGCACCCTACAGATCTTTTTTATGATGATCTTTCACTTCTTTTGACTAAAGGCTTACCATGTTATTTTACAGCATTTGCAATCTGTGTATCACTGCCTTATTTTGAAACCTTTGGCACATACTCCGTCAAGCTACCATTTCCATTTGCCTTCTCAGTCTACTTCCCCTATGTTCTGAAAATGTACCTGGTAGTGCTGTTTACAGGTAAGTACCTCATCCTACAGAAAGCCAGGTCTCAACACAACTCTAGTGCCCTTGACAACTAAAAATCACAGTCAAATCAGTGTAGCTCCTTTCACAAACTGTAACTTTCTTTGCAATACCTTGTGTAGAGTACTGCAGGATGGCTCAGCACCAGCTGGTTTGAATTCAGATGTTTTTCGAACACAACTAATTGATTTTGCAAGAGACGTGTGTGTGTGGAAGAGAGAAAAAAAAAAATTAAAAAATATATACATATATAAATATAGTTATAAATATATATCTGTATCTATCTATATATAAAGTTCTTCCATTTGGTCATATTCTGTGCTATGCTTCCTCACTCATTCCTCTCAGTTGGTGTGAAGACTTACATCTATATTAAGACTTCTGTGGCCTATTTATCCATCAAAGGGATTTTAAAAAAGCCAAAAATTGCGTATAAACTGACCTTTTCCTCCTTGACAACAATATACTGTTGTAAAACTTGAACTACAACTAACCTTGTAGCTAAGCCTTTGTTCTGTTAGTGGCTTTAAGGCAAATTGGAAGAATCTCCTCACTGTAATGTAGTGTTCTGTTTTTATGTTCATTGGAGGGACTGTTCAGAGTTGCCATTCAAAGGCTTGTATTGTTCCTCCTACATGAACTGAGGGCGCTTTGGACTCCATTCCCTCATTCTTACACCATTTTGTGTTTTAATTCAGGTATGTGCTTTATCATCCGGAACCTCTTCTCAGAAAGGAAGGCTCACCTAGAAACAGGCAACTCCAAAAAGAAAAGAAGCTAACCTAATACTTTGTTTTGAAATATGAAATTTATTCCCAGTAGGCTAGTACATGTCAAAGGCAAAAAGAGACAAAGACTTTCCGTGCATAACTCCTGTTTGCATGCACGCTATCCAGCTGTGTTGAATCTTCAGAAAAGAAACGTCTCCAATGCTCCTCAAAAATGGAGCAGCTTGAAATAACTTGTTACTTTTGAAAGTTTTGACTTCAAATGTCAGGATTTTTAAAAATGAATATTTTTCTAATAAAAGAGAACTCAGAAAAAAAAAGAAAATAGAAGAGTGCCTTCTCCACAGTTACAATGACAACCCTATTCTGGTGTTAATTCTTGCCTCATCATCATCAGATATTCTGTAACAACAACAACAACACTACTTAATGTATTATATTAGGCAAACATGTATGTGCCTCCTGTATATAAACCGGCTATAATGGGGATCTCTCAAGGAGCAGAAGCTGGAAGCTTTGCAGCCTATGAGATTCATATGCTGATTGCCTCAGACATTCACAAAAGACCCCTGATATTCTGGCCCAGCATTCACTTCTGCCAAAGAGATTCCAGCGAAGTAAACCATGAGGGCAGATGATCAGGCACTCAGGTACTATATATCCAAGCAAAGCTTATCATCACGGTGCTGGTAGACACTGAGAATCTTTTTCCTTGCTGTGATTTTTCTTCCATGCTGAACAGCAAACAGATAAGCAAGAGAAATGTGAGTTGAGGGCCAAATAAAAGTTATTCTTTAAAGTAAAGGTACTGACCATCAAAAAAGCCATGTGCAAAATTCTACCAGTTTTACTCAAGTTCACTGCTCCTATTGGACTACCTGTGAGGAAGCAACCAGAGCACAGCCTTTTGAATTTGGGAGCCAAGAACATATAGCAGCCTGGGGAACCCAGTAAAAAGGAGAAAACAGACTGTACTTGCTGCAGAAATAACTGCGTAGGGACGTTTCTTATGTTTCATCCACACTGCCTATCAACTGCATTTTACTTCATGGAGCTGGGGGAGAAAACTGAGGCTCTTTTTTTTTTTTTCTCTAAGCTTGAATAAAAACAGAGGAAAGGATGGAAGAGTTAAAGGGGAAATTAACACTATTGCATTACGAAGAGGCTGTTAGTATAACTTTCTATGCTCTTAACATAGCATGCTCTTAAGAGGGTGTTCAAACTGTTTTAAGTAGCAAACAAGTGAGACTAGTCTTGATGAGGCCAGCTGTTATGAAAGGTCACCTACTATAATTTTTATTTAATACTTGTGGCAGACAACGCCTGCAGACTGTTGTGACCACTGGGATATATGCAAACCATAAGCAACGGGATCCTACATGCAGTAGTTTAATGGGGACCCTGGATATTTTGAAAGCACTGCAGACAAGAGTTAGTAATTTGGATGTTGTTACAGACGTAGAGGTACTTTCACTTTGGACTTCTGCCTGACCCAGACCAATCCAAGTGAGAGAGTCTGAATAAAGAAAAGTGTAAGCAGCTGAAGAAGATGGCAGCTTCAAAGGAGAGAGCTGAAACAGGAACATTTCACAATCAGATGACACTGTAATATGCAAAGTGAAATACGGACATTTCCCCTCTTGGTGATTCAATCTTCTGTATTTGACTTAAAACCAGAGTTAATAGTACAGGAAGGATGTGGAGCTGTTGGAGTGGATACAGAGGAGGGCCATGAAAGTGGTCAGGGTGGAAGAACCCCTCCTGTGAAGAGAGGCTGAGGGAGCTGGGCTTTTTCAGCCTGGAGAAGCATCGGCTCGGGGGAGACGTCACTGCAGCCTTCCAGTACCTTGGGGAGCTTATAAGCAAGAGGGAGACAGACTTTTTACACGGTCTGATAGGCATAGGACAAGGGAGAATGGCTTTAAAGTACAGGGGAATAGACTTATGTTAGATGTTAGAAAGAAATTCTTAGATACTAGAGTACTCAGAAGGTTGTGAGGCACTGGCACAACTGCCCAGAGAAGCTCTGGATTCTCCATCCCTGGGGGTGCTCAAGGCTAAATTGGGTGGGGCCCTGGGCAGCTTTACCTGAGCTGGTGGGGGGCAGCCCTACTCACGATAGGAGGTTGGAACTGGAGAATCTTCAAGGTCCCCTCCAACTATTCAGTGACCCTGTAGGAGGAAACATGACATGGTATATTGGGTTTATGCAGCACAAGGGAAGGTGCATGGATGGCTTCTGTGAGAAGAGGCCCACAGCTGTAACCTGGCCAGAGAGCTGGTACCAGATCACTCCAAAACAGCCACCACAGGACACCATTGAACCTATTAACATTGTGAGTAGTGCTTCTGTGAAAATGTTATTTAAGAAAATGTAAAAACACTGCACACTAGCTGTGAGGGAGAAGAGTGAGAACATGTGTGAGAAGCAGCCCTGCAGGTGCCAAGGACAGTGCAGCAGGAGGTGCTCCAGGCACGGAGCAGAACTCCAAGTGCAGCAATGGAGGACTGCAGCAGTGGATGTGGACTCACTGAAGAAGCCATGGAAGTGCTGGAGCAGCCTTTTCCAGATGGCCTCTACTCCACAACGAACACATACGCTGGAACAGCTCTTGAAGTACTACAGTGGATGAGCAGGGCCTGCACCAGTGCAGACACTGAAGGAGGGGTCCCACACCAGAGCAGGGGTACAGTATGAGAAGAAAGCAGCAGGAAAGACAAAGTGTTATCACAATCCCTGTTTCCCATCCCCCCTGACAGGAATTAAGAAGTTGAGCATGTGGGAGGGAATGTTTTTGTATTTGTTTATCACCACACTATGTTTATTTGGCAATAAACAGATCTTCCCTTACTCAAGTTTGTTTTGTTCATGCTGGTAAATGGTGAGTGATCTCCCTGCCTTCGACTCAGCCCTACCTCTGAGATTTTCTCCCCGTTCTGGTTAGGAGGCTGAGTAAGCATCCAGCAACCAGCCAGCTCAAAACCAGCACAGATATTCGTGTTTGTTTGTTTTAACATTAAAATACATATTCTGCTTCCACTGCACTGATTTTAATAGCTGGCTAAAAGGCTGGAATAGTAGAACGATTCTTTAAAGTCACTGTGAGAGGGAACTCCAGCATATAAAGTTACTTATAGGAAACTTCCCCCATTTCTGGTGCAGAGGTAACTTGGGGCAGACAAGAGGGAGATTTAGGGGAGAAAGCCTTCCACGTATGACCACAGTAGGCCACTGTAACTTAACTCCACCTTATGTAATTTCTGGAAAGATCAGGACTGGGCAGGCAAAAAAATGCCTCAAATGTTGCCTGACTTCTTTCCGCCTCTGTGAAATAAAAACCTTGAACAAAATAAGCACTCCTCTTACATAACTATATAAAGACGACAAAGATCCATCTCCATAGACAAGGGTGAAAGAATATCACTAGAAAGTGATACACAAAACAGTCACTTCAGGAACAGAAGCATATCTACCACATTTGTCTGACATTTAAAAAAACATCTGTCTTTATACAGCTTATGTAGTGTGAGACTGAATTCATAAGTATATATATGAAATCTGAAAACGGATTTGTATATAAAAATTAAAGAAACATTTTAATTTTTAGAAGCCATTATTCAATGCTCTTTTTGCTTGCCTATATAACAGGTATGCTGGAATGACAAGAACTCATCCTACTGCCCGCTCCAGCTCCCTTTGCTGCCTTGTCACACATCTAAACTGCAGTAGCAATTAACTTGTCCACCTCAGTCCATGAAAGTCGCTGTCTCCAGAGGAACGTTCTATTTTGAAAGAGATCACCCAGTAATAAAAATAATATTCATTTCTCCAGCACCAGCACACAACTGGAGGAACAGTCTCTCTCCATCACAGGCTATGCATATGTTACCAGGAAAAGCAGGCCAATAGAAATGCCACAATAGATAAAAGGATACACTACAAGTACCCAACAGTGAAATTCTCAGTCTTTCAGGGGATTATATTCCTAACTAGCTTTAGTTTAGTTCTGTGGGCTGGACACACAGTTATATACTATGTTGGAGTATTTCTACTATATATATACTCCAGCAGTCTGTGTACTGTTCCACTATGCAAACTGTAATGCAGCACATGAGCGCTACCCACAGATTTCCCTTAAATAATCACACTTTTCATCTGAAATAGAATGCTAATGCAGACACAAACTCAGATGACTGGAGCTGTAAGTTACTTTGCAATAGCACACTAGAGGTGGCAGCACTAAAATATTTGGCTTTGTTAGAGGTTACTTTGAAGAGCACAATGGTTTCAGAGTCCTTCTGTGCATTCACCTTTAGACTGTCTTCTCCACATGCTGCTGCCTACAGAGCAGGAAATTATCATTATTATTCACTACTTTAGAAAGACAAGCAAGCACTGTGGTAATTTTCCACATACCTAATTGCTGAAACAATGCATCAACAGCCAATGACTGTTCCCTACAGCTCACACTGTTAGGTGGGAAATGCCAACAGTGAATTCAGTGGAAAATTTCTTCTGCACAGAAATGTCATCGGCCCGGAAATTAAGAGAATTCCTGTAGGGGGTGTGGCTTCCAGATAAAGGGCCATAACGCTTCCTTGCAGTAATGCTTTGCAAGACATTAGAGTCCAGTACACACGCGGTGACTGACAGTTAACTTTTGTTTCGTGAGGACAATTGCTAAACACAACTTTCCTCCTTTAAGACCTCTCCTCCCCAGACTGCGGAGGTAAAGCTCTTCTCATATACAAAGTTGTGCAAAGGACACAAGAACAATTCTTAGTGGAAGGAAAACTGCAGTAATCCTGGAGCTGGGGGCTCCCTACGTCCTAGCAGACACTGACTTATTTAAACAGTCTTGATAAAGCTGTTGCAAAACTGACATGTGTAACACCCCTTTCAGGAGCTGTATGCTACATACCTTTCCAGTGGTGCCACTGCTGCACAAGGGCATTATGTTGTTAGTAAAAAGCACTATCAGTTCAAAGATAGTACTCATTCAAGTCTTTAAAACATGCGTCAGTAAATAGGTCACATCCAAACAATTCTTATAATATTTTATTTTTTTCCACTTGCTCCACAAAGCTTGGAACATACCACTCCAGCCTCTGAGGCTCCCAGGTGCCACTGAAACAAATGAAACAGCTGAATGCATATTTCTTATTTAGATTCAGCACAGCTCAAACCATGCCAGACAGTCTGTAGGAGAACAACCCCACTAGTGAAAAATATTTTTTTCATCATATGAGTCTTTGGGAGAAGAGGAGAGGATTAAAAATAAAAATAAAATAAAAAAATTTTGACAGGAAACATCTTTGAAATTAGTCTTCTTGATGCCTGAATAGTAACTTTATGCTTTCAGTTTTCTTCACATGGTAAGATGTTGCATGCAGCTACCAGCCATAAGCTTTAGTCCACACTGCTTTCTTCTTGAACTCTGCAAGAGATCTCAAGGCCAGAAGCGTAACTGTGAAGACAAGGAAAAATCACATCAATATGTGCAGTCTAGACTCAAAAGTATGTGCGAATATTCTTCCTAGTCATCTTACTAACAGGTATAGAGTCAGTTCCCCTTTTACTGACTCTTTTCATGACTTTCATTTCCTAGCCTGACAGCTTCTGATGCTACTTCTGCTATTCCCAGATATACTAATCTCTACATCCCTCTGAAATGTCATGCTGTACTAGACCTTTCACTTGCTTTATGGCATGTGTTCCACTAAAATCACATCTCATCACCAGTTTCTAATTAGACCATCACTTTGTAGCAGCACATCTATCAACCGAGTCTGCAGGAAGCCTCAATTCAGTGACCAGGGATCCAAGAGTGGGGGGGAGGATAGGAGGTACTGGGAAGGACAGAAGCATGAAGTACAAGGTCCTATATCCTCTGCTTAGTTCACTGATTCACAGTGCAATTCATTGATTCTTTGATTCAAAAGAATCATGCTTTTAAGCATAATCTGGTTACTAAACTGCTCATGTTCTAGTCATCCAGGAGGTAGCTGACTCATCTCAACCACTGCATATGGAGAATATACCGTGTGCATCGGAATCTTCTGATTACAGAAGATTTCCCAACATTTCTGCTATACTAAACTTGAGTCCACTGAAGATAAGCAGACAGTCAGGGAATCTTTAGATTTATCAGAGAGTGATTAGAAGTTGAAGACCTCCAAAAGCAAGGCTAATCATCCTAGTAAAGCAAACAACTTATAAGCAGCTTACAAGAAGTCGTGTTTAGGTCCAACAAATCAAGTGATTCAAAGGAAGTGCCTTGTGTTAATGGAAAGAAGAAAACTTCTTTCACCAGGGAGTACTTATGGTGTCCCCTTAAAATCATTTGCAGAAGGTTGTATCACACTTCTACATCTCAAAGTGACATATGTTGTACAAGGTAGGGTCTAATTATATTACTGTAAATCAAAATATTGTGCATCTCCCATATTTATTTTTATTTTTCTTTTCAATGACCCCATTCCACCATTCTGTGACTTACTACACCAGTTAGACAACTATTCTGGGCTGTTACTGTCTGTCCCTTCTCCCTTCTCCACAGTTTAGTTGCATCAGAATAATTTCTGTTTTGTGACTTCTACTCTAGAATTGGAGGCTTTACAAATAGTATGTTTATTTTTAAAAGTAATTTCAAAAACAATTGACGGATCTATCACTGAATACTCTTGTAGGA
Source organism: Pavo muticus (assembly GCA_016647715.1). Taxonomy (NCBI): domain Eukaryota; kingdom Metazoa; phylum Chordata; class Aves; order Galliformes; family Phasianidae; genus Pavo; species Pavo muticus. The sequence continues at coordinate 834,518 of JACDJE010000375.1, forward strand.
CCAGATATCTCCCTTGGGACCACTGGGTTCCTTACATCTTCAGCAGAGTATCACACGAGGGAGCAGATAAGACAGCAAAGTCTTTAAAAAGGTGTCACAGATAGGAATTCTATCTTACTTGTGAAGGTTCCCTTAAGGACAAAATATAGCTCTCCTACATATGCTAATTGCATGGATTCATCTTACTCCTTTCAATAACTGGATTTTTCTCTGTATTGATAGTTATGGAAAGATAAGGAACCAATTAAAAATACTCTACCTTTCAGCAGGTCTGTAGAAGATTTTGATAATGCTTCCTTAGGACTTTCCAACATACTGATAAGCCAGTCAATAAACTAAGGATTAAAATTAAAAAAAAGAAGACTTGAATTAAAAGAGTCTCTGTGTCTGAACACCATAAATTCTTTTCAGTTTGATAAGCAACACCAGATTGCTGCTAAATTTGAACAGTTATCTCATCAGAGGAAGTGGCCAATCAAGCTTCTGCCCAAACTAACCAAACTGCATCTCACCGTTAGTTTAATTTCTACCACTGTTGGATGTGGTACTTTTGTTCCATCCTACTATGTAAGCAATAATTTGTAGAAAAGAAGGCACAGTAAACCCTTTCCTCTTGCCTATTTACATCTTTATCAATACAACCCTTTTGTATCAATCTCTTGTCCAAATGCCTTAAGGCAAATCCTTTATTACTCTTACTGTATTTGTCCCTCTTCTAAACTCTCTCATTTCTCACTGTTTTTCTAGCAGCATATGGTGCCTGCAGGAGAACATGGTATTTCAACCTTATTGGAACGATCTTCAGAACATGGTGTCAAATTCTTCCCTAAAGCCTAATCATGCATTTGCATATTAACACCCCACTTCTACATCTCACCTGTATTCTGAACTCTGACTTGAGTGGGAACTCAAAGCACAGAAGTGTGCAGGAACCAATCATTAGTGGTTCTAGATATCAATCTTTGGATTCATAATATTTCCACATACCTCAATGATAAGCAATCTGCAATAGGTTTGCCAAATTAAGCATAATTGTTTACACTTACTTTAATGAAATACTTGAAAATAAAATGAAACTGAAACATCACAAACTAAGATCACTGATTGCCCTACATTGCCACAGTGGTGATGTCCAGCTCTAGTGGATCTGCCTTTTAGTGTTTACAAAACCAACTTGCTACCAGGAGCCAATTTTCCCTCAAGAGTTTGATTCTTGAAATGTTCCTTACATCTAATTTTACTTGAGAAACTACAGTCAAATATTTTGAGACAAGTGATATCTAGTGTGAATGAAACAAGATCACATGTCAGGTGCACGTAAGACTTCAGCTGACTACTTTGAATGGATTCTTTCTGACTCTTGGAAAAAGCTTACCACTACGTGCAATTTTACCTTTTGTGTTTGTTCTTTCCAAGGCTCTTTAGCTAGCAAAAGGAAAATGCTACTGGGAAGAAGAGTGAGTGTCTCCTGCATAGCAAGCTTGTCAGTGGGGTGCTTGCCAACACGATCCTCAGACAATTCTGGTAATACTGCTTGGTGCTTCCATGGTGACCAGTCGCCACTGAGGCCAAGCAGTAATGGCGCACTATGGTCAGCCCAGGCCACCACAGAGCCTGCAAACAGCCACAGAAGAAAATCTATAACCTAAGGAGGAAAAAAGGAAAAGTACACTTTATTAAATGAGTAATACAGGATGAAAAAAAAAAAAAAGAAATAACAAATGGAGGTTTATTCAAAGTAATCAGCTGAAAATCCACCTAAGATTCAAAATGTAACAACTAAAAAGTTCTTAATATTCTCAATGGATTGAAGCAGTGTAAGGTTTTTTTTCTCAACTCAAAATCAAACTAAAATGTCTACAGAAAGAGAAGCAAAAACACACTCTTCTAAAGCCATCCCTTAGTTTAATGCTGACCCACATCTCATTAAAATGGGCAAATAACATTTTTACAGTAACCTGACTGTTGAGAGTCAGGCTTGTGTGCTAAAACATTTGACAAATATTGTAGCAATGCAAAAAATGTAGCTTCCTTGGTGTCCTAACACAGAAGACTAATGGCTGAACAGATGTTATAATTAACAATATTAGTACTTTAAAACTGTCCAAGCCTTCCCAGAGAAACAGCAGGTGCAGAACTCTAATCTCCTTCGACAGTTCTACTTGTGAACTCAAATTTTCCTTTAATTCTTCTATATACAGCAAGTTAAGAGCAACGGTTTCTCTTAGTTGCCTATAGCATTTCTCACAATTTAGATTTTATAGTTATTTAAAGTAAGAGTTTTAAATGCACATTCGCAACGTAAATTGAAAATGAAAGTCTTCCAAAATATGAAAGCATAGGGAGTAATACTCAGTGCTGAGAACGAATGTGAAATACATCAAAAAAACTTTTTTCCCTGAAAGCTGCAAATTATTTTCACAGCATGTACCTCTTTAAGATCAACATTTTGTACAGGTTTTGACTTGTACGCTAAATTTCCGATGTAGCCCATTAAGTCCAGCAGCCAGTCCATCCTTTTCATCACTCCTAAAAGAAAAAGAATATTGGCTGATTAAACTTCACAATGCACTATTTTTCCTTAAAAATCAAGAGCGAGGAAACACAGTGGCAACAACTGTGGAGGGACAACAATCAGCAATACCACTGTCACATTTGTTTCATGATTGCCACTGGCAGAAGGCATACAGGCACTTACTTACACAGTACAAAGCCTTTGCTTGTAACATAGGCAACACACTGTACATGCAGAAAAAGAAATGTCGAGCAAGATTAATTTCATGTAATGGCAACCTGCTCTGCAGACATGACTATTCCTGAAACCTAAAACTTCCCCAAGGTTTTTGCCTTGGGATCATTAAAATACAGTCAGGCAATGGGACTAAAACGCACCCTCAACTCAATGATAGAACATATTTCATTGATTCAGAGTCTTCTGTCCAAATTCAGTTCTGCCTTCTACAGACTAATAACCACCTTTATCTCATTTTCAGCTTTGAGACTGTGTCATTACCCTCTCCCGCTGTTCCCCACATATGCCTTTTTCCACGTTGCCTCCTCTTTCAGGAGGAAACAAACCTCATTTTATTCAAAACTCACTAATGGTTGAAGTTCTTCAGTCACAGTTTGGACCTCAGGCATGAATGAACGACATAATACTTTGAAGTTCACCTGTGAATAGTCAGCCTAAGATCCTGCAGCCATGAAAACGGGGAGACTTAATTCTTCACTCCCCTGTACTTGTTTCTTCCTCATTTATTCTACTGCGTGATTCTGTTACTTCTCTTGCATCAGCTCCAGTGCTTATCAGAAGCTGAGATGAGCCAACCAACATACAACCCACTAGGCAACTATCAGTTATGGTGGGGAGGAAGAAGAACAATTTTGTTTCCTGCATTAATTCAGCACAAGAGAGCAAGCTGCTCTCTTGGCTCAGCCAGGCTCAGAGAAACACACTCTTACTTATTTTGTCTCACACTGCTAAGTTAGATACGAGCTTTGAAGGACAGCAGGGTTGCACTGGCACTGGTCTCTGATGTGCTATATATATTTTGAACATTACCCAAAAGACTAGAACAACTAGGAGACACAAGATGTAGTCACAGCTGTGGTCAGCAAATCACTTGTCTATGATATGACTCATTGCTGATCAATGGAACCATAAAGAAATGGAGAAAAACAGAAAAACAACATTTTTTATAAGTATTTCAAAAGCTGAATGATTCTGAAGATTGAGTAGGTTCCAACGTGGAGAAGTTTGAAAACAACTGCATCAGACTATCGTAAAATTATATAAATAATATCAGTGCAGACCCATCAATATTTGTTGATACTGTTGTTGATCCTTTTTTAAGGCTGGCCTTACCAGTGTTTTCATGGCTCACAATACGGGAGTGATAGAAACTATGCAAGAACATCCATACTATAGACTCTTTCTGGTAATAGCCTGTCAAAGTATCAATCACAACACTCAAGTTCTTCAAAGGCAATCTGCCTTGAGAAATCAGATACACTTTGGTGAAGATGGCCTTCTCCATATTGTTCTGCAAACACAATAAGAAAAGTTAAATCAAAATATACCTTATTTTGTGGAAACAGAAAGATATGATGTATTCCTCTCTATAAAAACAGGAAAGGAATTATCTGATTATCTAGCAGACTTATTTTTCTTTCAGACAAATTATGAAACCTAAGACTGTACATACTACTTTAATTTTACATGCATCTGAATAATCAAGCAAAGTGCAATTCAGGACAGTTTGATTGTTTCCATACTGCTTTAAGTTTCAGACTCCCCTTTAAACTGAAAAGAGCCATGGTGACAGTTCCTGAGATCTAAATCTTCTTGCATGACAGACTTCCTTTAGTGACAAAAGAGGTTTTCACGATCTGTTCTTTACTGCGTGGAAATAAGAACTCAAGAAAATGACAGTTCAGCTTCCCTGACCTATTTAAATGCTCAATTCATTCTCTCTGATCAGTGAATCTGCCAGCAGATGGAATAGCATGGCATTATGTCATGATATTTGTTCACAAAGACCTGCTCTAAACTCACGAAGTCCTTTCACACAGGTTATTTCCTCAGCATATAGTATTTTTCAGATGCTAAGGGTTCCACTCCTAGCTGCTGTGATGAGCTAGAAGCTGAAAGTTTCCACTGTTATCTTAAGCCATCTTGTCTACTAGGAAACACTCTGAACATGAATACAAATACAGCATATTAAGTCACGAATGAAAGACAGTTCAGTAGAAGCATTTCACTTTTTAACAAAAGAAAAAATCCAACAGTTCTCACCAGGATACATTCACAGTCTGTTTCAAGTTGGTAGTTATGTTAACACAGGAAGGCTACAGTCTTTTTTGCACTACTGGACTAAGAAAATCCAACACCGCTCCTTTTCGAAATAACAGTCCAGTTCAAAGTCCTGGGGTGGAATCAGCAGTACTTAGCTGCCTTAACAAAGTTCTGGATGTGGCCTAACCACTTTTGCTTCTCTCTGATGTTTGCAGAATAGTGTCTCATAAAATTCTCATATGCAGGACACACTAAACAAACAATGCTCTTCAGCAGCTAAAACACTCTGCTAAGATGAAAAATGGCAATATATGCCTATTTCATGTAATTTTGTGACAAAAGACAAAAGATCAGGAGAAAACCATCATTACCTTAGAGATCTGGACAATGCGATCAATCTCTGAATCAGCCATTTCTGAGATACATTTTGCTACACTGACATACATCTCCAGTTCACTTCTCTGCAACAGAAAAATACATGTGCATTTGGACATGTACCACCAGATTTCTTCTTCATTTAAACCACTATGTCCGGGAACTTTGTTAATGATCATGATGACAACTTCAATGCACTTCATGTAGGAAAAAATATATACTCTTTTTTTTTTTTTTCTTTATTTAACACTTTTTAAAACTGTCCCTCCTTGCAGATATTTTCTGTATCTAGGTAGTTCTTTACATCACTGCAAGATGCTGAATCCTCTGTTGAAAAAGAACATCTCTGATTGTTCTCTGCTTCTGTTTCAGTACCATTTATTTCAGTACCAATACTGTGTTTTCCCATTACCGAGTTATTTAAGAGGGAAAACTGTATTAAAATGGCCTCACAACTCAATCAACAGAATATCTGAAAGTAACATAAATTGAAATTATGCAGGATTTTTAACTACTCTCACTAAAAATTTTACATTCTACTTCATGGGCAGTTTGCCCAGGTGGCCAAGAAGGCCAATGGCATCCTGGCTTATATCAGGAATGGTGTGGTGAGCAGGACTAGGGAAGTAATCCTGCCCCTGTATTCGGCACTGGTGAGGCCTCACCTTGAGTACTGTGTTCAGTTTTGGGCACCTCAGTACAGAAAGGACATTGAGGTGCTGGAGCAGGTCCAAAGAAGGGCAACAAGGCTTGTGAAGGGCTTGGAGAATATGCCCTATGAAGACAGACTGAAGGGACTGGGGATGTTCAGTCTGGGGAAAAGGAGGCTGAGGGGAGACCTTATTGCTCTCTTCACATTCCTGAAAGGTGCTTACAGTGAGAGCAGGGTTGGCCTCTTCTCGCTGGTGATAGGTGACAGGACGAGGGGAAATGGCCTCAAGTTGCACCACGGGAAGTTTAGGTTGGATATCAGGAAACACTTCTCTACAGAAAGGGCTGTTAAGCACTGGAATAGTCTCCTCAGGGAGGTGGCTGAGTCACCATCCTTGGATGTATTTAAGAACCGTTTGGATGTGGTGCTCAGGGACATGAGTTAGCAGAGGGTTGTTAGAGTTAGGGTAGTATGGTTAGGTTGTGGTTCGACTCGATGATCTTTAAGGTCTTTTCCAACCTGAGTGATTCTATGATTCTATGTTTCAAATCTGATGAGTCAGTCCTAAAAGATGGGATTTTACATCAGTAAAAATAACCAGTCAAAGTTTGTATGTCTCATAGGTTATTCCTTACCTGAATTTCATTTGGTAGAAGCTCAAATATTTTCTCAGTAGCCTGGCACAAAAAGCCCCAGCAGTACTGGGCAGGGTTTGGAATTTTCATTGCCTGCATGAGTCCCTGTAAAACACACTGGCAAATTTCTGGGTTTTTTGTGCGGTTCACTTCAAACTGTTGTATCAGAAACACTTCTGTAAAAGCCTGTAGCTTGTCTTCTGCAACATGTTTCATCCACAGGGAGAGGGACATGAAAAGGTATTTCTGTGTTTTTGTCTAAAAAGAGAGTAGAAGGTGAGAGTTGTCTTAAAGTTTGCTGTAAATTTCCAGATTAATTATCTTCACTGCATTTAGGTCTTTCTGATTGGTCTAGATATTTGGAATTGGTTTTCAATTCACTGGTGTTCCCTGTACTACATAGAAGCAATCTACAAATGAAAAGGTATCACTCATCATCTAATAGACCAAAACAAATTATTAAATTGCTTTGAAATACTAAGTGATTTTTTTCCACATGATATAAATTAGTATGTTTCAAGGACTCCGACAATCTCCTCTTGTGCGAAAAACAGAATCTAATCTTCACGTAGTTTCATATTCCAACTCTATAATCACAGAATCATGGAATGGCTTGTGTTGGAAGGGACCTCAAGGATCGCCAAGTTCCAACTCCCTTGCCACAGGCAGGTTTGCCAACCACTAGATCAAACACTAGATCAGATTACCCAGGGCCCCATCCAACCTGGCCTTAGACCCCTCCAAGAATGGGGCATCCATAACTGCTCTGGACAGCCTGTTCCAGCACCTCACCACTCTCATAGTAAAAAAACTTTCATGACATCTAATCTAAATCTCCCCTCCTTTAGTACAAAACCATTCATTCCCCCATGTCCTATCACTATCCACCATGTAAAAAGTTGATTTCTCTCATGTTTATAAACTCCCTTTAAATACTGGAAGGCCGCAATAAGGTCTCCCTGCAGCCTTCTCTCTTCCAGGCTGAACAAGCCCAGCTATTTCAGCCTCTCTTCACAGGAGAGGTGCTCCAGCCCTTGGATTCATCGTCATGGCCCTCCTCTAAAACCTCTCCAAAAGCTCCACATCTTTTCTGTGGGCCGCAACTAATTTAGTACTGCAACTAAGGTCTCATGAGGGCAGAGTAGAGGGGGACAATCACCACCCTTGTCCTGTTGGTCAGCCCTCTTCTGATGGAACATTTATTCCATGTTCAGATCGAATATGACATTCAACTATTATTATAAAGTATTAAAAAAAAAAAAAAAGGAAAAAATGCCGCTCAAACAAAGCACTTCAGAAAGCATTCTATGTCAGTTAAATCAAATCTCTGCCGTAAGTATTTCTCATTTCTTCCCTCTTTTTTGGATTGCTTGAATTAGAAGGAGTTCAAACATGGCAAAATTCTGTCTTCCTTCAAAACTGAGGAACTTCTTTTCAATGAACTCTGTCTTACTGGCAGAAAAATTTTGGTTTCTCTGTATGCTGCGCACTGCATTCCCACACAAAATATACAGACCTTGCCTAGGCAGCCAAGCACAGAAGTATGACACATCTAATACCATTAATATTATTGGTTAATGAAGAAAACTGCAATTATCTTGAAAAAAACAAAAACTAATATATCCTGGAGCTGAGTCCATTTTGTGACCTGAAATCCACACTGCACTGAGAAACTTAGAGCTCAGAAACCAAATACTTTGCTTTTTGGTACCTCATCAAATGTGTATATTAAAACAGCCACAAAGTTTATCTATCTGGGGAGATTAATTTAAAATCACAAGACAAAAGATACCCCTCGAGGAACTGGAAGAGATCATAGAAATCCACACTGGATTTACTGAGAATCATCCTGAACCTGTTCCTCATCTAGAATAAACTAATGGAACTGCACAGTCAAGTGCAGTATGAGATTCAGAAAGTTTTTAGAAACTATATAATGGAGTCCATATTGAACCTCCATAAAAACACCTGAATCATAGGGGAGGATAAGCCTCAATTTGATTGTACTATAGGTGTGTCTGTAACTATCTACAAAGTTAAGTTTTTAAGAAGTAACATCTTTCACTAAATTAAGAAATACTGATAGAAGAAGCAGGCAAGATTTTGGACAAATAAGTACGACTTTTCCCCAAGTCTATCAACTGACATACTGAAAAACAATTTTGTTCCCTACACGCCGTGCCTTCTTGCATGTCTAGATTATCAGAAATGCAGCAGGAAATGAAAGAGACGCAAAAGATCTTAAGTGATCAAAACAAAAACAGTGTTGCATATCTTAAGTTCATCTTGAACCTGAAGGTCCCAGACAAGATACTCCAGTCTATCATTACAAATAGATGCTAAACAGTACTTATTTCTGCAAATTCTGAGCCCAGCAGTCATTTTACAGCCTGACACTCTAAACTTCATTACTATCTGAGCAATCTCTTAGGAAAGAGGTACTGAAGTCACATGGATTTTCTGACATACGTACACTGAGACTGTAAACAAGAGGAGGTGCCACCCACATCCCCAAAAGCATTGCAGCATTTTGAGATGATTGGGCTTGTGTCGCAGCCAGTTCAAGGCAGAGATATTTTATCTCATCACCTAAAACAAACAAAATAAAAGTTAGGCAATAAATTATTTTAACTTTTAAATTTATTCTCAACGCATAAAATGAAGGTTATCGTTCTACTTGAGCACTTGCAGATGAAACTCCATTTACAGAGCTGCTACTTAGAGTTTTCAACACATTCTCTGTAGAATGCTCCTCTCCCCATTCACGCTTGGACAAATTCTGAGATGCCTTGCTGAAAGTTCCCTTCAGTTTTCTCAGTAAGAAAAACATGAGAATGGAAAGAAAATATAAATTTAAACGCTCCTTGCTAAAAAAAAAAAAAATAAAAGATTAATCTACAAAATAAATTAGTCCCTTTCCATCATGCAAAATGTAAGAGTAATTAGAATCTGCTTATAGACATCCATGTACTATGTTCATGTAACATGTCACAGAACAGAGGTTAGTCACTGTTAATGCTCTTGGTGCTTGGCTGCAAAATTCTGCAGTTTAACATGTAGGAAGACTTTACAGTGCATAGAGGTTGTAATAGTTATGAAATCCCTCTTATTAGTTTCTTTTTAGAGACCTCCTAGCGACTAGTACAGCCTGTTTCTTAATAGAATAACTAACTGTAAATATATTCAAGAGAGACTTCAAGCAGTGCAATTGCTTCCATGTAGCTCATGATTGTTAAAGCAGTACGAAACCAAAACCTTAGGTATCATGCTGGCATTTACTTATCAAATATTCTTGTCAGCATAAAATTTAAATAGTGCTTCGATAGTCAAATGTTCTTTGAAGTGGTCACAGAATCATAGGATGGCTCAAGGATCATCAAGCTCCAATCCTCCTGCCACAGGCAGGGCCACCAACCTCCATATCTGATACTAGACCAGGCTGCACAGGGCCCCATCCAACCTGGCCTTGAACACCTCCAGGGACAACTGCTGGTTGGGCAGCCTGTTCCAACACGTCACCACTCTCATAGTAAAGAATTTCCCCCTGACGTCCAACCTAAATCTTCCCTCCTTCAACTTAAAACCATTTCCCCTTGTCCTGGTATTATCTACGCTTGTAAAGAGTTGACTCCCCTCCTGTTTGTAGGCTCCCTTCAGGTACTGGAAGGCTGCAATAAGGTCACCCCACAGCCTTCTCCAGGCAATGGTCATCCATATCACATGACTTTTACACAGTTCACTAGTAGTGCATGAGCACAGCAAGCAATTCAACAACCTAATACTTAGGCTCTTTAAAAGATCTTATATTAGATGTTATGTTACTTGCAGAACTCTGAAAGGATAAAACTGTTAGAAAATACTTTGTCAACCAATTCAAAACTGTCTCACTAGCTTGGAGTACTAAATCACAGATAATAATTTATTAATGATTGTTGACAGAGCACTGTTAAATAACAGATCCCACCTATATCACATTATATAGTTTTTGCTCAACAACTGCACTAAATTTTCTAAGATAGAAAAGCAGTCTGTTATCTGCAATACCTTTGCAGATAAATTTCACGGTAGAATTTTTGAAGCATTTAAGTTTTGTAAAAGTGTTCATGAATAATAGTCATGTACGAATCTGAGAGAATTGAATATTTTCATACAAATATTAATGACATAGCTATTTCAACATAATTATGTTAGTTTTATGTCTCTAGATTGACTGCTAGGTCAACTGTACTGCATTATGCTTTTTAAAACAAGTTGAATAATGCTTATTAGTACACAAGAAGATCTATTTCTGTACAGATATATAATGTAAAAGAGCGTGCAACTTCCACAGGAACACAGAGGAAGAATCAAGATAAATTATATTTGAAAACAGACTATCATGTGGACTGAAGTTAATAAAAACACTGCCACAAAACTGATGTACAGTTTCCTTAGGAATTCCCCTCATTTACAAAAGTCAGAGTCCTAAGCAAAAAACAGGAATAAAAAAATTTCCCAAGAATTTAAAAAGTTTCAGCTATTCATAAGGTTGCACACAAATTTGCATTAGCATGCACTGCACAGCTCAGTATAGGAAATTCTTTCACTTATTCTCACAAAAGATTCTACTATCCATTGCAAGCTTACAAAAGTTCCTGCCCAATTAACAGTAAAAGCATTTCATTTGTTGCCAAATCTTTTCTAGATCTAGCAAGTATTTGTTCCACACTGGACATTTCAGTGATTTCAAGTGCTTTTGCAGGCAATTTGTGTAAGTAAAATAAGCATCAGAGAGAAATAAGCAAAACTTTCAGTTTTCTGGGCTCAATTTAAATGCAACAGCTCTTGCCCAGCCTAGCTGTAAAGAACAATCTGCAAGGCCAGTAATGACAACTACATAAATCAAGAGAAACAAAACTCAACAGAATCAAGCGAATATGGAACAGTAGGTGTTTTTTAAGGAAATGATTGAAAGTCAGAGACATTTACGTCAACCAAAAATGACACCAGCAGATATCCTGAGAAAGGCTATCCAGTCCCATACTTCAGTGTTGTGACTTGATCTGGCAGGTAGCTAAATGTCACACAGCCATTTGCTCACTTTACCCCCAGTGGGATGGGGAAGAGAACTAGAAAAAATGTAGAACTTGTGTGTTGAGATAAAGACAGTTTAATAGGACAGAAAAGGAAAGGAAAATAATAGTAATGGCAAAAGAATATACGGAACAAGTGACGCACACTGCAGTTGCTCACCACCTGCTAATTGATGCCCAGCCAATTCCTAAGAAACAGCAGCCCTCCACTGGCCAACTCCTCCAGTTTTACAGATCTGCATAATACCATATTGTGGCATTGGCTGGTTTCAGCCAGCTGTCCTGGCTGTGTCACTTCCCAGCTCTTTATGCACCCCCAGCTCTTTGCTGACAGAGCAGTCTGAGGCACTGAAAAGTCCCTGACTTAAAGTACTGCTCAGCAACAACAAAACCACAGTGTATTGTCACCGTTATTCTTATCCAGAATCCAAAACACAGCACCATGACAGCTATCAAGAAGAAAATTATTCTTGTTAAAATCAGGACATTCAGGATCAAAACTACTCTTCAATACAAAGAAAAATGATTCCTAGAAACACAGAGCCCAGAGCTGTGATGGAAAGATGGGGATATGCTTTCCCCTGTTAGCCAGTGCCATTTAGTAGACACTGTCTTTCAGAGTAGCGATAGCTAGATGTGCTACAGTTCAAACCGGCGATAAATCTACTTGCATCTTCTAACACAGGCAATGGCACTGCATTCAGTGGGTACTGAACTAAGACAATTTCTGGTTTTTGATGGGTTCTTCTCACCAAATCCACTAGTGTCCTAACAGAACTTCCAAATTGCTCCAAATCTCTTAGTTCTGTTCTCTAACCTCTTCCTACATTACAACAACCTATGTCCAGCACAACAATTGCAAATGTATGCCTGCAAACATTAGAAAGTTGCCCTTGAGAGCAGTTCAATCTCTGAAGCACGTAACAGGTTATGTAGTTTATGAAATCTGTGTTAGTAAAGAAGTCTTGTGGCAAATACAAATGACTTAACAGAAAACGATAAAACTTACCAAAGTTTAACCTCATCAAAGGAGAAAGAACAGACGCCCAGTTTACAGGTGGATACTGATGACTTCCTCCAACTACAGCAATGGGTGCCAGTGCTACTCTCACCAGCTGAGCTGGAACAGATTCAGGGCCTGGAACAAAATATTCAATCACAGACTGGATTTTATACGTTTGGTTAAATGCTTCAGAAGAAAAGCACATGTACTGTATCAACTCAAGCTGCACTGAAGACCAGTCTGTAGTGATGAACTAAAGAGCATTATAAAATTACCTGCTGCTTTTGCGTTGTTTTTTGTCCCATGTCTCTAAGAATTAGCTGTCTCTTTTTTGTAATTAATGGATCTATGTTTAACACTAATAACCTGACAAAGAAGGTTTTTCAGCTTTGGAGAAGCTTTCTGGTTCCTTTGCCTTGAATCAATGTATAAGTTAATTACAGACATTCCTCATCTAGTAAGGTTGTATTTTTGCATTTTTTTTTAGTAGGAGAACAGCCAAGTTTTCTGTTACTGTGCTCATGTCTCAACCCAAAGATGCATGACACAAAAAACTGCTAGACATGCTAACCTTTACTACGTACTGTGTTACTTAAACATGGGGAATTAACTCAGTTTCCTGGAAGCAAAGCAATCTCTACCTTCATTAAAAGCAAATCTTGCTTAATTGGACAGATCTCTTTCATTAGCACTCCACACATAACAGCGCACTTTCAACAGGTTCCTGTTGCGCTTTGCAAACATGGATACTAATCTATTTAAATACCGGAATGTCACACAGTATCTTAACCTAGAGTCACTGATAGCAGGGTAGCAGGGGACAGAAGAAAGCTTGTCTGATGAAATATACCTGAGAACATGCTAATGTTTAATGTGATCACACTTTCATTCCCACGAGGGAGATACATCATCTCACAGGCAGAGGAAAGGGGAAAGGTGGAAGCTTTAAAAATATGGAAAAATCTAGACAGAACTACATAATTCTGTTAAGTGTAATTCAATTTTTTTGTTTTAAAGGTGTTTGCACAAAGAAGTTTAGAATGCAAATGTTAGAGAAGCATAGTGAAGCATTAGTGAAGCTCAAATCAGTGCTTAGAAAAGCTCTCTTGAATAAAAGCATGTTGTTAAGGTCATATTTTAAAACCATAACATATTTCCTAGGCATTATACTCTAATTCCTTCTCACCTTTTTTTCCACTTTCAATAGCAAAGTCAATGGCTGCCCTGATAAAGCTGCTTTCAGGCAAGTAGCTAAAATCTGGAGGAACTGTGAAGACAAAAAGACCGTTTATATACTAAAACATGTTAGCAGAAAGTATAACTTCCAGCTTCCATGTAAATACAAATACCAAATGGAACTATGTTTGAGCTCACTAACTCTGCAGGTGATTCAATGCAATTAGACCAAAAGCTTATTGATAGATCCATTGGCCTTCCCACTGTAAAGGCAAGTTAAACATCAGTCTTTGTGAAAAATGTCAGGTCTGAAAAACAAATTCAACAACCAACTGAAAAGCCAGGGCTAAGAATTTCCTTAAATGTGACTGGCATTGCAAATCAGGCCTTAGTAAGCTTTAAAGCTCCATCTGAAATTTAATAAAACAGAAACATTCCATGTCTATCTAAACTCAGGCACTTACATCAGATTATACAGAAGTAGAAAATCCAACCATACAATGATATATTGACAGAATATGAACTTGTGTTAACTGTCACATTAAAAGGGCACTAAACAGCATAGTAATTTTCAGCTTCAGCTAAATAGAAATCTCTACTACTAACTCATTTGAAGAATACGCTTCTCGTTGTTAGTTTTAAGTGTTAGCTTTTTTTTAATGAAATGTTATGAAGTGCTAAAACAGTAGATTTAATCAGATTTCAAGGCATGGATTTGGTAACGTAGACAACATATCTGTCAAATGCAAGGCAAAACTTATTTACAGTTTATCCCCAGTGCTTTTAAAGAATAAAGACAGAAGCAACATACGAGCATGACTGGCATATCAGAGAACCTTACTTTGATACTGCAAGTAAAAGCAGATTGCAGGGTGGGGTGTGGAGAGCATCCCTTTCAGCACACTAATTCCTGCATCACATCTCAAGCTTTAGGTCTGGCACACAAGACCATAAAGTCTTTGACTTAATAGCTGTCATGTCATATTAAGGCCTGCAGTGCCAAGTCTGTAGCATTTTTTGTGGCCTTTGCTGTCTTTTTATTAGGTGCTACTGCTATACATTGTCTTTAAGCAGCAATAATAAGGCATCTCACCAGAAGTCCTGCTTTGGGTAGAAGACAAACAGGACATATGAAGGTGTCCAAGAAGTACTGCTGCATTTGTCTGAAGGCCAATCTGCCCCGAAAAACTGATTATCTGATCAGACAATAAAAAAATATTTAGACAGTCAAGCTGGACACAAACATTAAATCATTTCTTTGAACAGAATCAGTCTGTTTGGGCACAGCGTCAAGATACCCTAGTGCATTATCCAAAGCTTGAAAGATAGACTAGCTCCTTACCTGTGTAAGGGTTCTGATGACTTCATTGAGCTTGCTTTGAAACTGAGAGGTCTGGATGCTTTCAGATTTTAGCTGCCAAAGGAACAGAAAAAAAAAAGTGACTTTTATAAGAGAAGAAAAGAAACAATGCAACAGAGAACAAATACTGAAAAGACAGATTATATTTGCACACATGCGTTTTTGTGGGGGAGTGGAGGAAAAGAGGAGAAAGCCTATGCAACAGTAAACTTACTCCCAGTGATAATGCATATGAGCCATATGATGGGAAAAATGGATCAGATTCCATTCTACACACTAATTCATCCCACTTGGTTTGTACCCAGCATAACTCAGTATGAGATGCCCTGGTAGATGACCGCTCCTGGATGGATGCAGGAGAGATCATTCTATCTTGTCTTCTCATCAAATTTCTAGGAGAGATAAAAGTACCACCTGCGTGTATGTTCTTACCTGTATCACACCTCCTTCAGAACCCACCAGTGCAACCAGCCCATTGACAGCAGCCAGACGCTGCATTGTTGGAGAACCCTGGAAATGTAGTTCAGCATCAGTGAATCTTTGGGCTCACAAAGCACCACAGTTGAATTTGTAGCACAACAGATTTGCTTTCCTTAAGCAAAAGGGATTTTCTTTCAAATAAAAGACTACGATTGTTATCACTTCTATATTTGACATCTCAACAATCTTTTCAGGTCAGACTCCAGCATGCTGAATGATTATTCATCTTTCTTGCTGAATGAAAGGCTTTATATAGAGACTTTCTTCCCCACTCTCTCCACGTAAAATTGTCACGCATTTTTCCCTGACAAATCACTTTCTTCTGGCACAGTATGTGTTCAACAAAATATGCCAATGAATTTGAACTCTAAAACATTTTTTTTCTTTATTGATACTCACCTTCAGCTGCCACCTTAAGGTCTAGGTTTAGAGGTTGCTTTCCCACAAGTGTTTTAATACTGAGAAATTAAAATGATTGAAGCAGAATGGCCATCAGAACAAATGCATCTTAATCTTCCCACTACACAGTTACAACAGCAGTGATGAGTGGGGCCTTCAGCCACCCTGGACCTGTTCATCTACACAGTCACAAATACCGTCTGTTCAGTCTAAAAACTGCACTGTAGTCATTGCATCCCTTGAGTACAGAGATAGCAATTACCATATCATAAAAATGGATTACTGGCAACTTATTACTTAGCAAAACGGCCATTTAGGGGAGTAAATTTAAAACAGCCAAGACACTACAATCTCTGGTTTTTTTAGTCTATTTTTGTTAAGTAGCACCTAATTTCACCAGGTATCTTAATTTAATTAATAACCTACATTTTATCTATTGATGTTGTTCCAAATTAAAGATGCCCAGATCTCCAAGACTTCCTAAGAATAAGCATTTCCCATAAAGCAAACAGCCAGAAGAGAAACAAGGGTTTTCTTTTTTAGTGAACTGCCTAAAGTCATATTTTTAATTCCAAGTACGACTCAAACAGCTTATTCAGATTATCACAAGTTTTCCTAAACTGTTCCAACAAAAACAATGAAAATTATGTCTCTACTCTTCTTTTAAGATCCCCCTCTTAAAAACCCTAGGATATGAATTCAAACTCCTTTACCTCTGCGATCACAACTTTTATCCAGGCTGGCATTAGTTTGTTACTCAAGTCTTCAGCTTTGCCGTGACCACAAACTGACAGACCATGAACAACCGTACCGAGAGCTAAAGCAAAACCGGATGTCTGTAAAGTGAGAAAGACACACATTAAGAAACAAATCTCCCAAAGAACTCTGTACTCTTTTCTGTATTTACTACTGCAAAGTTACTTAAACATTTATTCTTCCTTTACAGAAGCCATACACTTACAGAAGTCCTGCCTTTATCTAGAACACCAGATGCTTCCATATTTTAAGTATTTTCTCCTGTCAAACGACAGAAGATTTTCTGATCTTTGGTACATGGTCTGCTCTGAAGCCTTTATTCCGTAACAGACCTTCTTATACGCAGATTAAAAGAATTATAAAGGCCTTGACTCCTTATTTTGTATGTGAATTTTCAAAACAATTGACCAGTCTAATAGTGGGCTTTGACGCTAAAAGGTTCTGGTTTTCTTTTTCTTTTTTGTTTTCTGGCATATGTTTAAAAAAGAACAAGTACTGGAATATGGAGATCATTTATGCATTTTTGTAGGTAACTTTAGAACACCTGGGGAAGAAACAGTAACCTGGAGTAAGTTGTGGCTCTGGTTATGATGATCTATCTGATTAAGAAAGGACAGAATTCGGAAGGGCACAGCAGACGTATTTTCTTAATAAAATTATTACAAATGAGACAGCAATTGGTAAGAAATGGTGACTAAAGACATCAAGATCTCAAAAGTACCAACTTTCCTTTTACGTGTAGTGAAATATATACAGTCTGCTGTTATTTCGGTCTCTGGTAATCGCTATGCTAGGGCAGATAATGCATCAGTGGACAAAATGATAAGGTAATTGCATGGTATGCAGAACATAGTAAATATTCATTAATGATCAATGTAGGTTATTTCTATAATATATCTATAATTTTCTTCAAGCAGCAGTCTGGATATAGCAGGATTAGGTATTAAATAGGTAAGAGACAAAGATTACTGAAAAAAAGCCCAAACTCTGAATCATCACCTGCAGATTTTCTTCCACTAAGGTCCGCAGCTTGTTCATGGCCTCTTCAGCCTCTGCTGCTTCTATGATTCCAACACTGAAAGCAGAGACACAGGAACAGGCAACAGAATAGGCAAGTACCTGAAAAAAATAAATAAATTCTGTTACGCAGCACTATTAAATTTCAATGCAAACAGAAGACGAGAAAGAACATTTTTCATAGCTTGCAGTGCTGCCTGGGTCTGACAGGGAGCAACAATTTGTCTTATTTAAAAGATATGTCAAATAATCCCACAAAATAAAAACAGAAAAAAACAAATAAGCAAACAAAAACAACAAAGACAGAACAACCAAGCAGAAAAGGAGGCTATCTATAAAACCTCAGGCAGGGTTTATACTACCTAGTTACTAAACACTGAGACCATATCATGAATTCTTCTTTGGCAGTTCAAATAGAAAGTAACGTCTGCTGCTGCTGCTGTTCCAATCTTCATCAGTACTGCATTCTTCAGTCACACCTGCTTTTACACACCTGATTTTACATGGTACTTGTACATACTGTTTCTCTGGGGAAAATGCTGTGTTTTACAATATAGACTAAATGTTTTCAGAAACAAATTTTATAAATCTGTCTGCTGCAGTCTTTGCAAATCACCTCTGGGCAGGGAAAAGTATGCACTATGATAGCAGTGCCCAAGGAAGCTAAGTGCAATCCCTTAAACATTCAGCAATAGCTCTCTTCATTCTCCAGTGTCAGGAACTGAGAAAACTCAATCTAGGCTTTGATCCTTTTCCTTCTGTAAGATGGTATCTAAGTCTTCACTTTTCATTTGGTGAGTCCACAAATAGTAAAAAAGAATGGTGGTTTCACTGTCTCATCAGAACCATGAACAGTATTTGCAAGAGGATTTACACAATGTCACTATAGCACATACTTGACAAGAAGATTATCTATTAAGAAATGGAGGCTAATGAGAGACGTCTTTTGTAAACCATGGAGGAATGCAGTAGCATGACAAAAAATGTCATGTCATTTTCAATTTACACTTTCAGATGTTTATTGCTTCTAAGAAAGATTCCTCATCTATGCTACTAAACAAGTATAAATAAATTTAGAAGAACTTCTGTTTTTTGTAGGGCCAACTTCTGATCTTCTTCATAAATGTAGTTATTTTCCTACACACAAGTATCCAATCACTATTTATGTCAGAATCCACAGCATGTTATGATCCCATCCATGATGGAAGCAGGCCTGCAAGGCCGGAAGAGTATACAGTAGAACAGTCTCCCTCGCAAAATATATGACATTAGCTTCATGTCCCAGCACAGAGTTTCACAAGTGACACTATTTTTCTGTTCTTTAGCCTTAGATATGAAAAGTAAAGAAATGAAGTCTGATCTTTCAATAAGGCAGCTGTGCCATCTGTTCACCCTCCTTTGCACCAATGCTATGCAACAGAACATATATAGGGATTAAAGGACCAGAGTTAGCAACAATTTGACTTCAAAAAGCAATGCTCAGATTGAACCCCTTACTGCATGTGGCCAAAGCTACCTCTTAAGAACAGGATTGTATGCCAGACATTTCTAGCCTCTAGAGCCTCCCATAAGTAGTTGTACTCAGTCTACAGTGCTGGTGAAATTTAACTGGTGTAATTACCTATGCAATATCTTACAGATTTTTAAGTGATAAAGGTAATTTTTGTATCATCTAAAATTAACTCATGATGCTAAACAACTGCTGTACTTCATCTCAGAAGTTGCTTATTGAACTAAGTTCAAGTTCAGTAAAACACGTCAAGACTCTCAGGAGAGAGAAGCTATTTCCTATCGCCAACTCTGCTAACTCCCTTGATAAAACAGAGGATTATGCAACTCTGCTGTTCAGCTGCTGTGAGCTTGGATGTGAAGATACAGAGTTGGTTTTTGTGTGTGTGTGTGTGTGTGTGTGTGTGTGTGTGTGTGTGTGTGTGCGTGCAAAAAACCTATTTATCCTGATTCTTGTTTACTGTTGTAAACTTCTCCAGTTTCACGAGCTTTGTTTCTCAAGCTTTACCTCAGCAAGGTAACAGACTCACTCATACATGGACCATGTAAAAACTTAGCAAAATATATCTTGGCAAATTATACTGAAACGTACACTCAAATTTAGCACCACTCAGTTTTTTAAGTTTTCAAAACTTATAAAGAGAACAGCCCACAGATTAAAAAGGGAATAGCAAACATATCCATGGCAACTTTCACAAGCAGAAGACTCACATTAGGTAATGACAACAGCCTTCAAAGCAGGAAGCAGAAGGCATATTGAAGAAGGAAATACTAAAGCTTTCTGAGAGTAACTTGCTGTTCGCTTTCTAGTAGAAGAGACAAGTAGCATTTTAGAGAACAATGTCTTCAACCATTTTCATTTCCTAGTGTTTCTGTTGCATTGTGGGTTATTCTAAAATTGTTTCCTTCAACAGATATAAAACCAGGCCGACACTGTAAAAGAAATATACCAGTACTACCAGTAAAAAGCTTCAGTAAAAAGTTATTAAAGGCGGCAAAGAAAGAAAAATGAAAATTTGAAATCTGTGATAAAACAAGTCATACCTCCTGGACCCATCTGCTCTGATCCTCACTGCTGTCCAGGTATGCGCATAGTTTTCGCAGGGAAGCAGAAACGTGTACTCGTGATTCTGTTTGGCTGCTGTGACTCAGAAATGAAAGAACAAGTCCCACTCCCAAAATACATCCAGTGCTTAAAAAGAAGAAGAATAAAAAAAAAGAATATTAGCTATGTCTTGGCTGCTCTGAGCTTTTTTACTCTTTTTTCATCCCAAGATTATACTTGAGTGCATCTCTCCACTCCTCTCTTTCACTTGGCCATCTTGCTCGTGATTTACAAATATATATATATACACACACATATACATGTATATATACCATATATATGGTATCTCTGATTTCCCAACTTGTTCCAGATGTTTTGCTGCCAGTGTATTAGACATACTGCCCTGCTGTCATGACACATCTTTGAATCCACTGTTACTTCTCTCAATACCATAATCTGACATTGTACAGAGTGATACAGTCTATTATGTTGCAGAATGAAAGACTTCACAAATTAATTCTGAAACAAAATAAATGGTTAATATTTCAGGATGAAGGAAGACTGCAATTTTTAAATCCTGTCACTAAGGTGAGTTTAACAGGTTTGTAAATGTAGAATAAGAAAATTTAATGACAGCTTTAATTGAAAATACCTGATATCCAAATCAAACAGCTAACGGTTTTGCAAAAAACTCCATAAAAATCAAAGGTTCTGCACAGCAATTTTAAGGAAGACTACTATATATTTTCAAGTTTCTTAATAATCTGCTCTTTACTACATCCTTACTCAACAAGTATGCATCAACATTCATCATCTGCTCAATATTTCTCCAATATTAATTCTTGCAAATGCAAGACAGTTCTGCACATCTTGCAGAATTCACCCTGGTTACCAGAAATTGGAAGGCAAGCCAGAAAACACTACTGCTTCCTGTTACCCCCAAAATAAAACTCTTCAAAAGTGAGAGCTAGTTCAATCTTCAACACATTGTGTTTTTCTTTGTTTATAGAAAAGGAGGGAAAAAAAAAAGAAGAAAAACTGTCCAATACAGGGACTGTATGAACTGTCATGTTTGTTACACATATACTATACTGCCACAACTAAAAGCCTACATTTAACTTTTGCCCCCTCCTCACTATACAAAGGTTGACATGAGAAATCTATTCAGTATGATCCAAGTGAAAAATGGGAGAAGTTAGCAGTCATGAATGCAACACAGTTTTTGCCTGTGTGTCTTTTCAAGGTAACATGCCCTTTTTTTAAGAATTGATCAATAGGCTCTAATCAATAGATGATTAGATCCCAGTTCAAGCTGTTTCTCCTTGCCTCTCAAGGAAGATGACTCTTCCTTATAAGCTGCTTGGCAGCCTGATGTGGCTATGATGCCTTGTAAAAACATTCCTGGACCAAAGCGTGGCAAAGCTTCACCACACAGTAGTTAAAAATCATTTCTCCTTGTCCTATCACTATTAGACCATGTGAAAAGTCAGTCTCCCTCCTGTTTAAAACCCTGCTTTTAGTACTGAAAGGCTGCAAAGAGGTCTTCCCAAGAGCCTTCACTTCTCCATACTGAGCAAGTCCTGTTCCCTCATCCTCTACTTATAGGAGAAGATCACCTTTGTGGCTTCTTCTAAACCCACTCAAACTGCTCCACGCCTTTCTTGTTCTAGGAGCCACACACTTGCTGCAGCACTCCAGGCAGGGCCTCATGAGGGCAGAGCAGAGGATGACAATCACCTCTGATGGCCATCCCTCTTTTGGTGCAGCCCAGGATACAGTTGGCCTCACAGGCTGCAAGCACACTCTGCTGGCTCATGTCCAGCTTTTCATCCACTGGAACTTTCAAGTCCTCTGTAGAGCTGCTCTCAGTGAGTTCTTCTCCCAGTCTGTACACAACTGAGACTGTCCCAGATAAGGAGCAGCATCTTGTACTTGGCCTTTTTGAACCTGATTAGGTCTCATGAGCCCATTTTTTAAGCCTGTCCAGATCTCTCTGGATGGCACCCCTTCCTTCTATTGTACTAATTGTGCCACCCAGCTTAGTGTTTTCAACTTGCTGAGCGTACACTCCATCCCACGCTCAGGGCTGTTGATAAAGATGGTGCAGAGAACAGACTGCAGAATGGACCGTTGGAGAATGTCACTTGTGACTGGTCTGGATACAGAGCTGCTGACCGCAGTCCTCTAGCTGCAGCCATTTAACCTATTTCTTATCCACCAAATAGTCCACCACTGAAATCCATACCTCTCCAATTTAGAGGTAAAGATGTTGTGTGGGACGGTGTTAAAGGATACTTTAGATGGCCAGGTAGATGATGCACCATATCAACATATGCTTAGCCACTTGAAACCATTTGAAATACTTTTGCCCTTTTAAAAGATTATGAATTTAACTTATTTTCTTGCCTGCAGTTGAAGACAGAGTACTGATTTATGAGCATTACTCTCACAGTGACCTTTTTCGAACAAGAAACTATTTAGAGTATTGCATGTATCTTGGATTTAAACTGGTTCTTACAGAACTTAAGTGGACTCTTGCCATACTATAGCATTGGCTGAGGGAAAAAAGATTTCTTTTACTTATTATTTATTAAAAACAGCAGTTATTTAAGATGAAAATTCTCCTAATTAAGCAAAGAAATAATATATGTAAACAACATTCCTATCAAGACTTGACATGACCAGTGAGGGGTGGTTGTATATCTCCAGCTTGCATACTACACACATTAATAAACCTCTTCATTAGCTAAACACTCAAGGCAGGAGAAAAAATGTTAAAGCCTCTTTCTCAATGTCCTTCAATATGTGAGATGTTTCAACAATCTAGAGAAGCATGTTCTTGGACAGAAAAACACATTTTCTTATAAAGTTAGGAGGTGTATCACATGGGGTGGAGGGTTTGCTTTCCACCACACGGCAGCACAAGTCTCTGTGACATGGTGGCAGAAACCTTGTACACATCATGGCAGGATGATGAACTGTCCCTGGGTGCCTGTCATCTTTCCTGGAACACTAATGAACATAATTGACCATGCAGCAGCTGTAGGAGAGAAAATGATTAGTACTGCACTCAGGAAAAAAAGAGCCCTGCCCCTCCCTGATTTCTACAGCAAAAGAAATTCTCAGAAAACTTGATATGTATTTAAAAAAATTTTTAAAAAAGAACAGTATCACCAGTTGAGCACAGTTAAAACAGTCACATAAGGTTGATCTAAGGCATATGATCCACAGTCAGCTGTGCCTGTCATCCTGCTGGAAAGACCTTTGCTATAGTAATGCCATTTTTGGACAAAAAGTCTGCGACACTTACAGCTCTACACATGCTGTGTAGTGAGAGGCAGTGGCATGAGCTGAGACATGAGAAGCTCAGACTGGAGTCAAAGAGAAGCTTTTTCCTCATCAGAATGGCCCAGCCATGGATCTGTGGCCCAGGCAGGTCAGGCCTGCTCTAGACTGTGAATTTCAAACCCTGAAAGTCCTGAGTAATGCAGTCCAACCTCATAGCTGAGTCTGTTTTGGGAATGATGTGGACTTCCCAAGGTCCTTGCCAACCTGCGTAAGTCCATTATTCTATGGAAGTACACAGAAAAAGCAGTCTCCTTATCTTATCTCTATACTGTTCTCTGCAAAATTTAGGAATAGAAGTTTGAATGAAAAAAAAAAAATGGAGTCCAAAATAAAATATAATCAGTAATGTAAGAAACTCACTTGTACTCCAGACTGGAGTCAAAACAACAGTCTTCTAGTGCATCTAGGGACTTCATTAGAACTAAGTTCATCTGTTGACCAGGTAACTCACTGCAAAACAGAAGAAAACAGAAAACAAAATAGAAATATGGTTCTGCTCTTCAAATCATACAGAACATTAACTGCTAAGATGGAATATGTCACTAAATAAAATTATTTCTTGCTGTAATGGGTTCTCATACTGGCCTGTAAGCAATGACCGTAAAACTGGCCATATGTGTTACTTTCAGGTAAACCTATTCATGTAATTTTGCAAATAATACAAATATATTTAGACCTAATGGTGTCCGTTACTGGTACAAAACCCAGAAAGAAAGCAAACATCAAGAATTTATAAAGTGAAAGAAGGCAATTTTTCATACATTGAAAGAAGGCAAATAATAGAGAAAATGTGAACTCAGCTAGACTGGTAGCTATTTGTAAAAGGATTTCATTTATATTTATATTTTAAGGTATTAGCTCTGGAAGTCTGTCTGTCTCTCTATCCATTTGCCTAATACAAAACAAAGAAAAGGTCCATCTCTCATTCTAAAGATGTCATAGGAACTCCCCCTTACAAAGCATACCCACAGCTGTCTTTATGAACAGGACACGTTTAATAAAAATTATCTCTATGATTTGATGTTACCTATAGCTGCATGCCAAGGATGTGGTGCCAGTCAGTGTTTGGAAGAATATTTGAGATTAAGTTTTGAAATTATGTAGTGAAGTGGAAGAATAAAAATGGATTTGTTTTAGTTCACAAGAGGTTTGTTTGATTCCTTTTAATGTTCTTGTTGCCTTTTTTTTTTTTTTTTTAAGATAAATGTCAACACCAAACTAAAAAAATCGAACAAAACAAAATAAAGGCTGATATACACCAAAATACCGATGTCATTTGTTTCATACTTAAGAGCTTTTTAATGTTTGTTAGTATCTCAGTTGTCATCACTGACTCTAATCATTCATGGGCAGTGCATCAGCAAATCATGCTCTTGAACTGGATGCAGGAAACTGACACCAAAGAATGAAGATCAGTGCAGAGCCATGCTGCATGCTCTTTAACTGCAGATGTTTGTTTCAGAAACATTAACTTCATAGAGTAAATTAACAACTGACAGCCAAATCTTTTTGATACTTTGATAATGTAGTAGTTAAACATTATGCGTACGTAGATGAACTTCCTAGTAGTCATTAAGTTGGACTAGTACAGAAGCAAAAGTACATCTCCAGATGCTCTGGAATCATTTAAAATATGTGACCTTAGGCCAGTACTGAGGCCAATCTTTAGCAGTGCTGTAACACCTGAAAGACAGTCCATTAGACTTCCACCATTGTAGCTGTGTCCTCATATAGGTAACATGATGCAAGTACATACTACTCAAGTGTACATTTGGAAAGGGACAAGCGAGATCTGTGAATTATTTTACAATTAAGCCTCCCAGAGCATCTGGTACACTTCAAAGATATGTAAGCAATCAACTATCAGGTTGCACATGCACCTAAAGGATATAATGAAAATTAATCAATCATTCTGAAGGAATGCCAGCAAAATATCCAGAATAGCAGAGTTGGAGGGAAAAAGGCAATTATAATAAAAGACACCTTATAAGAAATGTTGCAAAACATCTCATGAATCATTTGCCTATGACTTGTAATTACTTTATTCCCTAGAACATAGAAGCTGCAGGCAGGAAAACGTAGAAAGTTATTTCCTCACCCACATTACACACAGTAATCCTTACCTGACTTTTTCTTCACACAAACGTGAGATAAACATCCCCAAAGCAAGACCCATGTGGATTTGAACAGCTTGAGACTCATCAGCATTTGGTTTCCCAGGTAACCTGGCAGTCAGCATATTCAGGACTTCCTCAACCTTCTCCTTGCATGATACAACGATAACTGGCACCAGAAGAGACAAAGCAGTGGCTGCACAGGAACGAGCTATAGCACTAGCAGTATTTTCACCAGAATAGGATTTCTAGAAAAAGATTTTAAAAAGATTTACTTTTTCTCTCCTGAGGAGGAAATAAAATTCCTTTCCAGGTAGTAGCATTCAGTACTTTTGGAATTTAAAATAAATATCCATCCAGTATATTTTAAAAAATTATTTATTTTTTAGGCAGGGTGGATTTAAGGAGTGAAATATGAGCCACTTCAAATGCCCATTTCAAAAATATCTTTAAAACAGTACTGTTCCCAAAAGCAGGAGTTATAAAATACTGCTTAATGCCAACCAAGTACTTGAATCTCCTCACATTCAGCCAGTCTAATGTTTAACATTGCATTTGGTTTGGTGATGTATCCCCTAACAGTGATGACAGGGGTCACGTGCCAGAGCTGCTTTCAAAACTTCCTTCATTTATGCAGTATTATCTTCTCATATGATTTTTATTACTTTGTTAATAAAGACAAAAACTCAAGGCAAACTCAAATATAAGACGACACATTGAAAGGAAAAAAAAGAAAAACATTGTTTGACTTGCCTACATTACATCTGTATTTCCTATATTACAACTCCAGAGGGACCTTGACAAACTCAAAAGATATGCCCACGTGAACCTACTGAGGCTCAACATAGCAAGGTGCAATATTTTGCACTTGGGTCAGAGTAATGTCAGATATGTATTCAGACTGGGAGAAAAACTCCCTGAGAGTAGACCTGCAGAGAAGGACCTGGGGGTCCTGGTGGATGAAAAACTGAACATGAACCAGCAATATGCTCTTGCAGCTTGGACAGTCAATGGTATCCAGGGCTCCATCAGAAGAGAGGTGACCGGCAGGTTCAGGGAGGTGATTGTCCCTCTCTACTATGCCCTTGGAAGATCCCATCTGGATTATTGTGTTCAGGTCTCGGACCCCCCATACAGGAAAAATGTGAAGCAGTTGGAGAAGGTTCAGAGGAGGGCCATGAAGATGATCAGAGGGCTGGAGCACCTTCCCTGCTAAGACAGGCTGAAGGAGCTGGGCTTGTTTAGCCTGGACAAGAGAAGGCTGTGAGGAGACCTCACTGCAGCCTTCCAGTATTTAAAACGGGATTATGAAAAGGAGGGGAATCAACTTTTTACATGGGTAGACAGTGATAGAACAAGGGGGAATGGTTTTAAGCTCAAGGAGGGAAGGTTCAGACTGGATGTCTGGGGGACGTTCTTTACTATGAGAGTGGTGAGGTGCTGGAACAGGCTGCCCAGAGAGGTTGTAGATGACCTATCCCTGGAGGTGTTCAAGACCAGATTGGACGGAGCCCTGGGCAGCCTGGTCTAGTATTAGATATGGAGGTTGGTGGCCCTGCCTGTGGCAGGGGGGTTGAAACTTGTTGATTCTTGGGGTCTCTTTCAACCCAAGCCATTCTATGATTCTAACTGCTGCAGGGCAAACAGAATCAGAAAACTCCAGACAAAGAATTCCATGTACAAAATACAGATATATGCTCTTGGTTTTAATGCCACAGCACATACCTGGTAGAACCATGGGAAGACTTGTCCTCTAGGGCGATAGCGGCTATTCACGATACTAAAGAGAGTCTCTATAACCATATAAATCCATTGCTGCATGGGAAGAAAATCTGGTACAGTCTGCAAAAATCAAACCCAAACATTCACTGTTATTTTTTCTTAAATTGGGTTCTGAACAGAAGCTCAGCAGCTGATGTTCCAGCTATGATCCATGCAGAATGAAATTTTGTTACCCTTATGCACAGCATGTTTTATTTGACAACACCGACCCTTCAGACACCACTTTTGAACAGATTATTCAGTTAAAGCAAACAGCTGCCAGAGAGCCTCACAACAGCATCAAGGAAAAAAAAACAGACCAAAACACATTCACAAATCTGGACTCTTACAGCTTGTCTGTAAGTTACAGTCTTCATGAACTCTTTCAGACCAAGATATAATTTTAATGTAGCCAGAAAAACTCAGCATGGCTAGCGAAGTAACTGCAGTGTGATTATAATGTACAAGAGTCTACAAGAATGTTTAGGCTAACTATTTTAGTCTTATTGAAATCTGACAGGAAAACCTGAATTCTAATGAACTATTACATACAAGCTGATAAAAGACATCTGAAAAACAAGACTATTTCTCCCCACACGTTCTTTTAAAGGCTTGGCCAGTAACAAAGGATATTAGAAAAATAAAACTTACACAGCCCCTCGCACACACAAAAACAATCAGCAACTTCAATTTGCACTGTCACAAAAGATATAACTTATCCATGGCATTAGTAATATACAGTTCAACTGCTTCTACCTAAAGATGGCACCTTGAAGTGTAATCCACTCTTCTGCTAACAGACTGTGGGGTCCCTATTACATGTGGCTCAAAAGCTGTTTCACTCTAGGTAGAAATCAAATAACTTTGGGGGAAATTATAGCAAAACAGTGCATTTTTCTCAAGTGTAAGGAGTAGCATGTTAGCTAGCCATAACAGTAGGAACAAAATAAAGATGAATGGCTACTCAAGCACCCAAACTATGCCAAAAATGTCTCAGACTCTGAGGCAGAAGAAATTAGAGTCATGTAGCATTTCAGCATGGGAATGAGTTATTGACATGTTTTTACAAAATGAGGAAAGAGCTCAACCCCTCCCTCTCCGTCATATTTTGCATTTCCACACAAGTTATTTAACTTTGCTTTGTGACCAACTGTTCATATAATCATATGCATTTTGTGACACTGTAATAATCTTCCACCATTAGCCAAGCCAAAAGTTTCATTCAAAATGCTCTTCAAAGAGAGCAGGCAAAAAAGACTGAACAGGTTAGTGCATAAGAAAATAAACTTTTCAGGTCACCAGAAAACAATAAACTAGTTAAATTAATCAAAAGTGCATTATCTTCTTTCTACGCAACATTTATGTATCTTCTTTAAGTGATCTGGATCTGTCAGCAAAAGATGCCTGTATTAGTAAGTGCATTTAATCCAACCTACAGTATATACCTGTTGATGTGAGTTTTATTTTGACTAAGTGGTTGATTTTAAGACCTCTCTTATCCACACATATAAAATTTGGGTCATCACAGTTATTGCAATTTTATGAGATGCTGTACTGACACAAAAATAGCATGTCTACTATGCCACCCTAAAACATTCTGTTGTATGTGATTAAAAGGTAAGAAAAGAGACTGGCTGGGCTTCAGTGTTCACTACGCCTTTATCTCATATGACAAAGCTAGCATATGTTTCTTTTCAGAAGATGCCTGCTTGCTCTGACTGAAATCACCAAGCTGCTTTCGTACAGATCACACAGCAATTACAAGATGACAATATCACTGAACAGGGTGAAATCTGAATTTCAACGCATGAAGTACTTCATACTCACTCACTGAATCCTCAAACATACCTGGTCACATTGCTTCACTACATTCCACTAAAAGAATTTATTTCCCAGACTGACTTACCTCAGGCATGCCGTCAGTGTCTGAGGAAAGGTTGCTTTCATATTTGGCTACAGCAGCTGCAAGACCAGTCAAGGCTAAAATAGAGTTTCCTTTCACCACTGGGCTTTCCCTAGACACAAAAAAGGCAAAGAACAGTCAAGAGGCATAACAGATATGCAGGCAACCAAACAAGTATCTCAATAAAGGAAAGTCATGTTACAAGGTGTCCAGGAGGGAAGGGCTTTGCACCAAGCAACTTCACTGGGCTCTGTTCTAGCTCAACAAATGTGTAACATATTTCATCTTAATATATAATATATATAAACAGCTATCTGCTACTGCTCAAACAAGGGCCATCTTGCAGATCAATTGCACTCACAGGAACACATCCATCATAGCTAGTACCATCTCTAGATAGGATGACACAAAAAGCTCTTCAAAGAGAGACTGTTAGACAGACAGGTGCCACAACAGCATCTTTTAGGAAATTTAGTAGAGCACCTATCACTGAAATCTTAGCTTAAAAAAAGTTCTGAATGACTTCCCTATGTTATGAAACATTCATATCATGGACAGTATGAACCTCTACTACTGTGCAAACCTTACTTTTCCTATTAAAGAACTGAGGAAAAAAATCTGCCGCTTGAGAATACGATATAGAAAGTAACTATATTCAGTTTCATGAAAAGATATCCATTTTCCATCATTTTCAGAAAAAAACATGTCACAATATAATTCTGCTAGAACCATCTTCAGTGTTTTACAATAAAAGCAAACGATCAGTACAACTCAGGAGACCACTGAGAGCCTTACACTAGACCAATATAAATTGTTATATATTCTGCATTAGTCTTGCATTTCCAAAAACTTCCTCAACTGCTGCTATAGACATAAACCTACTCCACAAATTTAAGCATTTGTTCCTGATCTAAGTATTTCATTTTCACAATGAAAATATACTCTGGATTTCTACGTTTTCTCTCTTACAAAAGACATCTTACTGGAATGTCATTGACCTTTTTCACGCTTTGAAAGTATTTCCTTACAGGCAAGAGATAACAATAAATATTTATAATTAAGTACTCAGATAAGAGGTACTTATAAATAATTACAATTAAGTGTTAAGTTTGTTATAAACTCCCTAAATCTCTTGCCTTAAACAATTTCCTCATTTATGTTACAGAGCCTTTTTTGTTGCTATCAAATTCTAAGAGACTATATTTCATGAAGTATGTAAGAGTAATTTCTAAATCTATACTCTCATGAAAGCCAAATGCTTTAAATTTAATGAAAGTACAAATCATCATACTAACAATGGGACCCAGGAGGGGTCTTACACTTCACTGAAAATACAGAACCATTTTAAGTATTTTCTTTAAAGAAAATCAGTAAACACAAGAAGTTCTAGAGACGTGACCTATGCACCGGAAATCCTTCCACTGTTACCTGAAGAAGATTCTACACTCTCTCCCAAAACTGGAAATGCAACTACCTTAAATAGTTCCGCTAGTGAACTTTTGTGACTAAAATTGATGCTTTCACTCTCAGCTTCTTTAAGTGACTCCTTTCAAGATGAGCTGACAAGCAAGGAAACTGAGCAGCTGGGAATATCAGAACAGTGGTAAGTTAAAAAAAGAAAAAAAAGTTTAAGTCTTGATTCAAACATCCCGAACCTTCAGCTCACAGTATTATTCCAAACAATGTCTTTTTGACATTTACAGGACTACTAACACTGAAATGGTTTGTGAGATTTCATGGCAATTCTTCAGCTGATTACGTTTTTATGGTTTAAGATTTTTTAAGCACTTGCTCTTCTGAGGAATCATTGTTTCTGACACTTTTTCTCAACTTGGTGCAAGTGACCAGTTTCCAGTTAACCACAGGCAAGCAGAAGGAGATAGCTGCCAACAGAGAGTGATAGAAGCAAGTCAAACCTGCCTATGAAGAAATGTTAAGATATGCATTGCTGACTGAAAGCTACGTGCCAATTCTAATAGCAAATTAACAAGCCTGTTACAATCCGGAAACACATAATTACTTGTCTTTGGAGGCATCTGGGCACAGAAAAGATAGCAGGAAGTAGTAAAGCTTTCAAGAGCCAGCACTCCACTACAGACCAGCCAACTTTTAGATACGTTAAGGAACTGAAGGCAGAGTTTGAGGTTTAGAAAAGAAGTGACTAATAGCACATACAGCAATATACAAGCTTTACCCAAAACATTAGGCATCAGCTTTTCCAATAGACATAGTCAGCGGTAAAATGCTCAAAGAACAAAGTGGAGAAGAGCTCCTTTGTTGAGCACCAGTCACATGAAAACATGAAACTGGCAGAGAGACAATTGCAGGAAGTATTTTATATCATTTACCACAAAAGAAAACTCATTCTCATCTCTAGTTAATGAATCATTCTTACTTGGAAGCACCTTTGATGACATCTGTCAACATATCTCTAACCCTGCAAGAGAAACAGAGAATTTAAACCATTGTTACACTACAGTATGAATTCAGCTGATTTATGTCTTACATGTGTCTAATTTTCACATTCTTCAGAAAACTTAGTGCAAATTAATCACAGGTATTAAAACTGTGTTAGTGCTCACCTACCACCCTATGTTCCTTCATGCTTATATGGACTGTCATACAAAATGCTTTCTTTTCCAAAAGGCAGGTTTATACAATAGCAATAGATCTGTTCCTTCTTCTGTCACAGAGATACTTCCAAAACACTGCACTATAATTTGGCATAATAAAAAAAGTAAGTGTGTTTTACAACAAACAACTGTAACAATCTACACAACACTTACTATTCTCCTGAAAACAACAATGGACAGTTACGCTGTTAGGGAGTGTAGTAATCTGGATCTATTTAAACAAAAGCAATAGGAATAGCTAGTTTTTTAACACATGACTGTAATTGTTTTATAATAAGCAACTCTTCTGCATTTGCTTAGTTTTGCATTCATATTAAGATGGAAGCAGAGATGCAGTGAACCTTCTATCTTGTCAGGTTTGGGTGAGGAAAGATCTTGTGCACCACAACATACGCCAATCCATAAATCCTGGCCATGACTGTCACCTCAGACAAAAATATATCGTCCAGTCACAGTTCCACAACACAAAACTGAAGGTGAAATAATGTGATAGAAGAAGAAAAATGCATGCCTCATAAAACAGATACTTATGTTTTCAAGACTGAGTCATGCCACTCAGCCTCTGAAGGAAATTCAGTCAGGGTTTCCTTCTACATATGCTGTTTTTACATATTGTTTCAAACGCACCTAGAAACACTGTCACCAATCTAAATATCAATGTGAAATTACATAGTACTAGTTTATATGGAGCTGTTTACGGTTGGGCTAAATCTGGAGGACAGCACAAATACCTAATGGGTACTGGAGTTGGAGCCCTGAAAGTATCAAGCAATTAATGGACAATGGGAGAAGACATGAAAGCTAAATTGTGAGGCCCAAATTTATTGCTTACTTTAATTTCTCAACTGTTAAAGGGAATTCTGTTTGTTTTGAACATAGCTTTGTTAAAATGGTTTAAAAAATAGAAAGCAGATTTCAGTTCAGGGGAAATCTACAATAGCACTATTGCTCTAGGCATTTAAAATGTTTTCTCTTTATTCCTTATCAAGAAAGGGTTAAGTGCATAGGTGCATACCAATATCAAGTTTCTCAGAACTACAGTTGAAAGGTAGAACAACATAAAACTGTGCAACTACTACAAACTTACAAAGAATCTCTTTGTAATTCTTTATAATTCTGGTTCTTGCTATGAAACACTAATCTAGACTTAACTGGTATAAAACCACTAAGATTTTGCATTGCTATTGAGTATGACTTAGGAGCACCCTTTTGACTGAAATAGGCAAAGGTTATTCTGGTCTTCTTTGTACAAATTTTGGTCACACACACATAGGAATTTTGTTCACACACTTATGAACAAGCACAGAAAGAGACACCTGTACTGCCCATGGACATGTAGTTCTTTCCCTGTGAAGTCCCCCAAATTCCCAGCCTATCACCATTGGTCATGCACATACATGACTAAATCCTGAGACTGAGGCACACAGCTGAGTTGGATGAAATATAAGTACTTGAGGATATGGAACAGAGCGTATATCATATGTTTAGTTTTAAACAGTATCTTAAGCTTACTGTAAACTGAGATGTCTCAGTTTGTTACCACATATGTCACTCTGTGACTTACATTTCTTACATGAATTCATTTTCAGTGAGGCAGCTTGCAAAATCTCTACACGAAAGTTTTGCTTTTTTTCCATAATCTCTGTACTTTAACACAACATATGATACACACAATTTCCATTCCTTCCAGTTGCTCACACTACAAAGTTTTGGACAAAGTAGAGGGGAAGGCACCCCTGAACTTGTGAATACCAGCATCCTTGCTCACTGTTCCTTGGTAACTTTTTTTTTCTTCC
Source organism: Pavo muticus (assembly GCA_016647715.1). Lineage (NCBI taxonomy): Eukaryota > Metazoa > Chordata > Aves > Galliformes > Phasianidae > Pavo > Pavo muticus. The sequence continues at coordinate 868,347 of JACDJE010000375.1, forward strand.
CCCACATGGATATTTTATCTTTTTTTTTTT